>LULA01011727.1:0-91453 GCA_002091835.1 Anopheles maculatus
TTTTTTTATTTCGTTCTCTGTCTGTCTGTCTCTCTATTCATAACTAGCAACAGAAAAAAGGCGCGTGTCAGCTGGCATCACCATAACCACTCCGGGAACTCTCTCTCTTTCGCTGGGCCTTGGTGGATCATTTTGCAATCAGTGTGTCCCGCGTGCCGGAGGGATGCCGCTTTTTTTAATCGGTTTTGCATCTTTCGCCCGCTACAGAGAGACGGTGGTGCGTATCCCATGTGCCGACGGTGTTTTGTCCGATACGCAATTATTCTGTGCCTTTCTTTACCTCTGCTCAGTCGGCAGTGATGGTGACCATCATCATGGCACTATGGGGATATCTAGAACACAACTACAGTAGATATATTATTGATGATTTTGTTTCAAAAACAATTAAGATTTTCACATCGAGAGGGCACCACAGTATATATGAGTGAATTTAGAGCACCACGGCTACCACCGATCTGAAACAGGATCTACTCTACTGGATCTAACCAAGCCCTAAGAGGCTTCTTCTTCTTCTTCTTCTTCTCTGTGAATTATGCCATATGTCCTATTACTAAGACGCTTCAGATTTTGCTTGTTACTCTGTTATCCGACAAAAAGATCATTCCAAGTTGCCAGACATCATCTACCACCTCGAGAACGTTGACTATATGTGAATCTCTACTTCCCTGCTGGACTCTGTCATTGGATCGTCTGCCAAAATCTTGCAAATCAACACAGATGTATGTCCGATTACGGCGATGTTTTGCGGATGCAAAGGAAACATTAAAGTGTTACTTCATCACCTTCTTAGACATTGTCGCTTCTGGCTTCCTTGAGTTGATTTTACCCTGTATCTGGATAGACTCTGCGTACGGATGACATTTGTCTCTACTTTCGGACCGCGTATTAAACCAAGAAATTTGTGCTGTAAAGTTTAAATCATTTTAAATATGATTTTTATATAAATCTTTTTAAAGCAACAAAACCATTTAAAGCAGATTTTAATGTTTTCTTGAACCTTTAAGTACTGGGCGCCTCCACTCACCAATCACTTGTTCTGGTGGATAAAAATATCAGCAAAAGCGGTTTCCAAAACACAACTCAAACGTTGCTTTACCAAAGATATTGAACCTGACCAAGTTTTGACGACGTTTATCCCACTGTACCAGGGACTCCCGGCGGAACCACTATGGAAACCGTTTCCTTTTCGCTTTACGCATCCATTTTTTCTGCATACTCGTTTTTTCTTGCGTTCGCCTTTCGTTGAAGCAAATAAACTCGTCCGATACTAAATTGCCGATGAACGGATGCAAATGTAAATATGCTGTTAAAGGAGGTGGAAGATGGGAGCGTGGTGCTAAGGGCAAGAAACACACACACACATCCGTACAACGACGACGAAGGAGAAAAAATCCTTCTGCAAGTCTATCTATCTAGCCTTCGTCACCACTCCGACCAGTGCTAGTGCATTTGAATTTGAAACTCATGAATAAAACACTTTCCCGATGATGCTCTTTTGCTTTCGATCCGGCCCGGACAACAAAATGGAACCGCTTTTTTGTAGTTGCTTTCGACTTCTTCTTCATTTGCTCACAACCCCACAGGCAAGTGGTGCAGCAAGCAAGAATGCATTTGCGTATCGCTTTTTGTGTGTGATTAAATTACCACTATCAGACTGGCTGGGCGACTGAGTAGACGACTTCGTCAGTATGCGCGCGCAAAAAAACAACAAACCAGCTCCGGTCTCCAATTTATCCAATGTTTCCCGCATTTAATCTAGCTCCCGTACATCGAATGTTAAGTCCGATAACAATTAGTATGTTAATGTGGTATAAATCGTACCGTCGTCGTCGTGACGTGAATCAAACGGGCAACGCGATAGCGAATTAGTTCGCCTCGATTATTGCCTTCCTTGGGGCAATAATGAATTTTGTCCACCACCATCACTAGGGCATACAATCCCTCTCTCTCTGACCTGACCCTTGTGAGCTAGAGGAATGCTTATTAAATTTCGATTCCAATCGACCGATCGAACCGATTTGTCAACCAATTTACACTCCCGGCGGCATTGCAGTCCCAATCACTTCAAAGCTCTAGCTCGTGGTGAGCTTTAAATTTGATTCACATGCTTCGGTCGGTTCGGGTTCGGGTGTTAGATGAGTTATTAGCAAACGCTTCATTTGTTCGAACGAATTTGTTACCATTTACACATTAATAACCCGTCTCTTGAACTCGCCCTCTCTCTCTCTTTACTCTTCTTCCACAGACTCCGCAAGCGTCGTCGTGCACGTCATCAACGGTGAGCAGCCAGCCGCAATGCAGCACGGCAATAGCAGCGCTAATAGCGTGTTAATAAATAATCGCAGCTTTAGCCACCGTGGTCACGGCTGGTTGGCTGCCGTGGGCGGTAGTAAAAATTTAATATTATCATTAGCTTCGTCCGCACTGTGCTGGCTGGTCAAATCGATCAGATCTTCGGCGTTCGGCGGTCATGGCAGGTGATTTACGGCGTAAAAACATCACCGAGATTGTGGTTAAGCAAGGATGCAGCGAGAGATAGGGCGTATGTCCACAGCCGACGGATAGATGGGATGGATATATCATGTGAATATTAATAGTTAGACAAAATCTAGGTTTTAAGAAAGAGCGACAGCAGCAAATGGCAAGAGATGTCAACGTCTTTCTGGAGCTTTTCGCATTCCAAGAACTCCCAACCACCACTAACGATGACAACTCGGTTACAACGCGTTCGGAGATGTGTGGCACAAATTTGCTATTAGCGAAGGAATCGAACTGTGCCACGACGGATCCATTAGCCATCACAACCACGGACCACGGACACAGCACCAACGTTGAAACATGGCCGTGTCAACAGACACACTACAATGCGATGTGGAATGCGCTGATCTTGATGCCGCTGCTGTTCCAAACTCGATTGCAAATGTAAATAATCCATTAGCCGTCACAATGGAAGTCCCGGAAAGGTGCATACATCTTGCATGGTGCAATCAGCATTGCAACCTGCAACCTCCACTGTTGTTCGGCTTCATCATCTCATCCCTGCCCGGGGACACAACTCAAAAGCAAACCTGAACCCCGATTGTAAATAAGATGGCTGACAGAGTCCGCTGTGTTTCAGACAGAACAGAGGATACTCCACAAATTAGCTCCACAGCAACGAGAGAACTCGGCGGTTCACTGACTCCAACCGAAGCAGCGGAGAGCGTGTAGCGTAAGACTTTGTTATCATTAGCTCGAAAACCCACCTTTCTCCCACTCTCCCCTGTTTCCTCTGAAGCGTTCATGAAGGAGTGGTCTACATCCTAACAAGTGGTAATCTTATCATTTTTCAAATACCGAACATCAAACCATTTCGTCTGTTTTTTTTTGTTGTCCTATTCGTGAAAACATCCTGCAGCTACATAGTACAATTCATCTCGTAGGGTTTTTTGTTTCTTTGCGTTTCCCCAATGGTCGTCGACGAATCTCGCCCGCCGAAAGGTAGGCAAAAGCGTTTCGTAGTTCTTAGAATTGAAGCGTACCGCACGCACACACACCTTCGTACCCACATTCCTTCACAATCCCGACCACTTCAGACGCGTCGCCATCGCCATCCTGCAGCAAATATACATATATACGATTTTACTGTAACTGTAATGATGTTGCATAGACTCAAATAAATTGATGATTTTCTTTTCTACGACGGTGCGCTTTTCTTTACGCTTTGCGTTTATTATTTTAACGAGACCAAGAGTCATTTATTTTTTCGCCCTTCCAAGAATCGAAAGAAACGAACTGGAATCTGTGCCAGTGCGAATGGCCAGGTAAGTGATTCGTTAGAAAATTTAAATTAAATGTTACATGATTCGTTAGGCTAACAGAGAGAGAGAAAACGGCTCATCAAAACGTAACTAATTAAATTATCGAGAAACTTCTCTAAATTAACGAGTTTGTTATGATGTTAAAGAATCTTTACTTCTAATCGCATTCTGATGAAAGATAAGCTCCAGATGCAGCTGATGTGCAGCGTACAAGTTCGCAGAGTCTGCTAAACAGCACTTATACAGCCTATAAGCACTGTTCCGTACAAAGCTCAAAGAAAGTTGGTGATATGTCTCATTTATTTATGACATAGGTTTTGCTCCAATTATAAGCTCGTTTCACGCACGTGCTTGACTCATCTGTACATTCATGGAAGCAACCATTTTCTTCTTATTTAAGTCGTTCAAATTAGCAATAATGATCACCTTAACCAATGCATTGTCAATTTGAAAAAACAGCAACATTGATTTGGAGTCTCTGTATACTGCCTTTCCTATACCCTACAGATTTCATCTGAAAGACAATGATTACAAGGCATCTGAAGCTCTCGTGTACACGCCCCTTTGCTTTCCAAGCTCCGAATTTCACAGAATTTTAGGCAAACCTTGTCTGCCTCAACCAAATCAGGCAAAATCGTACGTCTCGGATGAATATCTTATGAATGAACGTTTCGATTACATCTAGCCGACTTTCTGGGTGTTTTGTGCGTCTAATAAACACGTGAAACAAGAGCTTTAAATTAATTCAACGTACACACCCTGCGTAAGTAACTTCCCATTCTCTCGATCAGCTAATCGGACAGATTATCCGTATTTGCTACCAGCACATGACACCCCCCCAAAAAGTTGCCAGGTTTACGAGCATGGATCGATTGAATTGGCCCCGTTTTTCCGATGGCCCTCTGCCCACTGATTAGCCTGCATAATGGGGGAATGTAGTTAGTTTCGCTTTGATCAGACTGGGGATTATTACAAAAGCCCGTTCTCATTATGCCGATGGAAATCGTCCGCGCTCACCGTGCACATGTACTTTCGAACGATTAATGCAAATTATTACAATTATTCTATGAGCGCATTCCATTCTCGCCCTAACAGCGCGCCTCCCAAACCCCCCAGAACAAGCAGAAATGTGGAATGTGCACGCGCCTTTCCGGACGTAGGAAATTACCGAAATTCAACACACGAATGTAGTGTTCCACTCCCCCAAAAAAACAAAAGCAGGTCCCCTAATGACCGTTTCGAGCACTGTGTTTGGAATAGGAGAGCGAGAGAGAGAGCGCGTGTGCCAATAAAACAACGAATAATATAAATTGATGAGAACACAAAAAATGAAAGCCGTACACCAACGCCGGGCCACCGCCAGGAGTGTAATCAGTTTCCCCATATGCATAAATTATGCTGGCAGAAATTGAAAATTTCCCATCCATCGAACGGAGACGCGAGCCGGAGAGAGAGAGAGTGCGCGATAGGGGCAGCGAAAAAGGTAACAACCGAATTAAATTCGTAACAAGCTAATTTGATGTTCATTTTCCAATGCCAATCCCGGGTGCTCATCATCGGATTACGGGTAACACTAACGGGACACAGTGATGTTCGTGTTGCCCCGTGACCACGGCAATTAGGTTGCCGCCGGTGGGTTTGCATTTTGCCCGAATGCACTTTGGCTGCGGTACACGCCTATTCGTTATTCATGGCGCAATGAAACAGTAATGACTGTAGCGAATGGAGCTGGCCACGGATCATCATGTCGATGTTACCAATCCAATAACGAATGCATCCAAATCACCGACACCGACGCCAGAGTTCGATACTGCGCGTGGCAAAACATAAATACTGCTGGTGGATAGGATTTTGTTTGCGATAAACTAATTAAGTCTTATGAATATGCTAAAGAGGAGTTTCCAAAAAAAAAACAAAAAACATTCCAAAGTTCCTGATCAGTTTCAAAATTATTCAATTGGTCCTGAGTTACACAAAAACTCTTGCGCCTTTCACTTTTTAAATTTGCACAATAACTCCGCATGCTCCCGTTGGACCTGTTTGACAGGATGGGAAAATGGAATTCAAAATAAATATGTTATAGCGGTGGAAATGCATTATTGGTAATATTAATGAACAGTTGTTATTGCATCGCGTCCGACACACAACTCCACGCATGGATAGCTCTATTCGCTGTTCCGATGAATGGTAAGTTTGGCGAAGATAATGATGATGGAATAATTTAGCACATTTGGTATTTTTATTAATTGCTTTGCCAGTGCAGTACGTCAAAGGAATGTTATGTTCCGCAATCCATCACGGGACCTCTACCATCCCATGCTACAAGCGAATAGACAGTATAAATAAATGCTTTCGCCAACATTGTAAGCGTGTTCTGTAAAGCAGCAGCAATGATTTTTGCAATCCATAATTGCCTACAGCCACAGTTCGAAATCAATCAATAGTTAGTGAATTCGGATGACATGGTACTAATTAACTTAGACCGGGAGTTATATGATTGCAGTGCTCAGCATTTTAGAAAATGTAAAACATGCCGGCATTCCGAAGAGCAAAGACTGGTTCAAGCATCATCGAGGTTGATGTAATAATTAATTGAATGGATATGGGAATGTCTGTACGCATTGAATAGAATACCAAAATTGGAATCGTGATTTAATCTGCAAAATGAATAGCAAATATGACGATTCTAGAGCGCACGAGAAATATCCAAGCAGCTATAATAGTCATGGGTATCAACTTTTTGGATATGCGCAAACATCACCACCGACGATCCAGCACGGAAGTCGGCCAGACACAGGACACTCATGTTTCTGCCCTCCAACGCATCGAATCGAACGTGGGGAAACATCGAACGATAGCACGAGGTTAGAAACGGAAGACAACCCTCGACACTGGCGGAAGACTTTGTGGGAGCGTCACCAGCAGTAGCATTCAGATTGCTTCTCCTGTTCAACCTTTTAGTTCGGCAGGTCTGGGTGGATTCGGCAGGATGTGGGTTAATTCTGGAACATACTTATAAAACCTCTCCACCTGAGAGGATCAAATGACTTCGTATACCTCATCTACATACCAGTAGACCTTGAAATAGATGGAATCATGTCTCATGTAACTGGTCTTGTTACGCAACGGACCCCAAAGGGAACGAATCTCAGTGTCTATTCCACTACAAGCCTGCTCAATGTCTTCTTCTTGGGGTCTCACACTCTAGAGAGGCCTTGATCTTTAAAAATTCTGACTGCATCACAATTAAAACCGAGGTACTAAAATTCTGCAAATAAAATGTAATTAATATGAGTCACAATTAATGCGCCCCGTTTTCCATTACCGCAGCACCGACAAAAAGGCACGAGAGTGACGAGACAAACAGTGAAAATGACAAAACTTAATGTAGCAAATAATGTACCTCGTTGTGCGGAGTTTGCTGCATCCTTTTCTTTGCCCAGTTTAATTCGTTACCGATTTGCATTTAAATGTACTGTGTGCAGGTCACGAAGGTCGATTGAACCTAACAACGTACAACAAAGCGACATATTTTAAATGTCTGCAAAGTTAACAAAACTGCATAACAATAACTCACTACGTTTTCCAACAAAAAAATAAAAGATCCTGGTTTTTTCTCAGGCACTGGGAGGATACAAACAAACAAACGATTTTCCAACAAATATTGCGAGTGCCCAGTCTTATCTGGAACACACCAAATAAACACAAATTTCATATGATTTGCTACATTCGCAGTACAATCTTGATAATGACGTTGTTATTGTGCCCTGACCGGCCACGCTTTCCGCGAAGAAAAGTCCGCGCGGGAGAAAGCATAATACTCGCTACGAAACTACGCGGCGTACAGGCGCACAGCAGCAGCAGCAGCAAAGCGCAAACCAAAACACCAAAATCATTCATCAAGATGATGTATGAAGCAATTAAAAATTTAATCGTTTTACCCACGTTCCCACGCCACGCTCATCGGTACCATCGGGTCTTACAGAGTCACTTACCCAGGAACACGCCGTTGTTGTTGCTTCGGTATTTTTGTCAAACCATCACCCTCATCCGCGGCTGCTTCTTCACGAGGACGATCAAAAGCCCTTTCTCGCTGCTGACCGATGTACTTGCGGCTGTATGTTTGGCCCATTTGCAAGCTAAAAATCTAATTCTATGCCCCCCTGCCGAGTGAGTGCAAGCGAATGCAGAACTGTAGACGACCAAACGGATCGTGAGGCGCATCTGGTTTGATGGCCCGGCCCAGCCCAGCACTACCCAAGACACACCAACGTTGAGGTAAATTTATTCAAAACAGCTTAAAACGACATGATTTATCTTGAAGTATGGTGCTGAGCAGCAAAAGGAAAAACAATCGCTCCACCAACTCGACCATTTCGGTTTCGTTTGAAGAAACACAAATAGAGTCGGTTTGTTTGATTAGCGACCGCTTATGCTCATTTGCTCACCTCTGCACAAACCAGCAGCAGCAGCAGCAGCTGGTACAGCAAAAGGAAACACGGGAAAAAAAACATTTTCCCGAAGCAACGACGACGGCGAAAAGCAAACAAAGGTCCTCGGAACGGTTATATGGTATCCGTCGCCTGACCCAATGGTTGGCACGAGCTTTTCAAGTAGTTTTCCAAAGCATTCGCAAGAGCAGAAGTGGGAAAAACATGGTGCGCAAAAGGAGCACACACACTTAGAAAAGCACCAAGGACCGGGGCCTGGTACCTGTAAAATGGTAGAGTTGCACAAAATCCGTACCGTACTTTATGTAGCTTACGATTGCAATTATCCTGAAGGAGAATTAATGATGGCGTGTAAGAATTTACCAGCACGGTACGGTAGCACTCTCGCCGAGCGGCCAACGACCGGTAGCGAATGTGTTGACAGGTGGTCCGGATGTTTCGCGAATGGTATGTATCGCAGCAACCATTGCATCTCTCAGAACGCAACAGCAGTAGCAGCAGCAGCAGCAAGGTTATTTCAAGGGTTTTAGGACATCAAAACAATTCATCCCAACGCCGAGCGTCACCTAATGGTCATCTAATTTTTCTCGCTACGATGTCCGGTTTTCAAGGTTTGCCTGGAAAGCTTCTCCAGCTAGACACTGACGGAGACCCACACAAAATTGCACCACTATGTACAATCCCGGTAGGTGGGTCAACAACTTCAGCATCCCAAAATTGGCGTCACGGTCCACACACCACAAGATGCAATTGCTGTTTATTTGTTTAAGCCGCGTGTTTGCTCCCGGACACAGGCACCGAGGCCTCGATGTTTAAAACAGATTGCGATAAACCACCACCGTCGTCACACCAACGGGCACGAAATTTATGTCCTGTCTGTGCTGTTTGCCATCATTTGCCATTCGCTGGTTTTCGGGGACCATCCACCATTTGGCCATCCACTGCATGCAGCTTCGTCTTCTGAAAGCGAGATTAAACATTCTGCCGAACCGCGTCGAAAGCTTCTCAACCTTTCCCCGAAAGTAACTTTTTGTTCTTTCTTCCCCCTGGGCGATAACACTCAGCAGTAGAGCAGCAGCTTAACCGTAATCAGTTAATGGAACGCGAAAACTTGCTGCTCCACAGCGCAGGCATTTTACCGGGTGGCCTCACGATCGCGAGGAACTCAGCTTAAACTCCGACGCAAAGTTGTGACGACACAAATCGCAAATAAAACCAGTTTTACTTACCTGTATGAGCGAGACGGCGAACCAGATTTGTTTTCTTTCCTTCGCAAATCACACAAAAAACCAGCCAATCGCTTTTTTGTTTCGGCTCATGGACACTTTCACCGCTTCTTCGGTCTACAACACACTCCACGAATAATTCCACTTCGGACAGGATTTATTTTCACCTTCCAATAAAGGGGGGTACTACACACTACTGCTCTCTCTCTCGCTGGATGTGCGTCGGTATTTTGTGCATCATCTCCATCGCCTACATGATGCTCAACTACAGCTAGTACAAGATTGTTTCAATCGCTTGCATACGCTGTCGGTCACCCTGACAACGACGCCTGGCGACTGGCTAACGCCTATCAGACATTTTGGAATCTTTGGGTTTGTTGGCTGATTGGGTAGATTTTTAATTTCGAGCATAGGAAATTGTGGAACTGTATGAAAGTGGAGCATTCTTGCTGAAACTGTCTATTCGTGAATGAAGTAAACCTGCCGTGATTGAGTTCTTTTCAGCATTTGTGCACGGTTTCAGCGGTGTGGAGTAAGAATGTCCTTTCATCATTTCGTCGAATGCAGCACACACACAAAAACGTACCGAACCATCCTAACACATTCATCATACATCCATACATCCATACACGTTATACGCGCACTAACCGTAGGGTGCCCTTCTAAATCCTCATCTTGCTATCCTGCACGACCCCACACGCATACTGAGAGCAGTAGGAGATTGACGCCAGAGAGAGGTGGTGGTTGCTTTGCGCTTATCATAATAGTTATTAAACATTATTAAACTTTCTTGATATATACTCCAAATATATGTATGAACGATTGTATTTGCATAGGATTCAATTTTCGGTACCGATAAACACGCCTGTCCGTTGCCGGGGTTCGTTCGTTTTACATCCACCATCCTCCCTCCACCTGTCCACACAACAAGATTGTAGCAGGATCCAACGAGATAGAGATCAAGTAACAGTAAGCTTAACTAGAGGAGCTGACGTTTGTTCTACGCCCCTTTCTTTCCAGTGTCAGCAGCATCGTTTGTTTGCTTATAAAGAGCGTCTCGAGAAACAGTCGGTCGACCGGGGTCTGTCGTAAGGGTTTCTGATTTACCCGGTTTTACAAATAGGAATGGTTGAGTGAATGCATAGTGCTGCTATAAATACGTAAGATTAACAAGTAACCATCATCAGTCAAAGGTGGAGAGGCAACGTCTAGGGACGAAACAATGTGTGTGCGAAGCGGCCGTACTAACCAATCTTGAGACTTTCCAGCTTGCAAAACTCCTGCTCCAATAGGTTGGGCAATGGTTTTTTTTTTTCTTTTTGGACAAATTTCTTTTCCTCCCAGTTTATGCCACACTTCACCACACACTCCACTGACCGCTTCGCAATAGATACATCACAATTCGATTTCCCTCGGGGTTTGTTAAAGAGAGCGGGCGGTCGCGTCAAACACATCTCCTCCAATCTGCAGCAAAACGGTAGCCCCCCAGACGGTGTTGTGTGTATCTCCATCACTAATCTACCGGTGCCCAGCAAATCCGATCGATCGATCGATCGTTGGCACTAGCTTGGATGCTCTACCAGGGCGCTTCCTATACTCTTGATTACTACTCCATTAGGCAAATTAATTTAGTACGGGGTGGTACGGGTTTGGATCTTTCCACTCTGCCCGGCAGCCGCTGGGCAAACAAGCCCGATTGGCGATTGGTTAATTTGGGCATAGTTTATCAGAACTTTCACCCGGCACCACCGGAGGATTTGTGGGGAGGGTTTCGGATCTGATAAGAGGTTCTTAAGTATGCCGCTTCGGGCGTGCTACCGTTCTGCCTGCAAACGCACACCACCGCACGACCTTCTCCAAATCCGCGGGAAGGCAGGAGATATGTAACATTGATTTTAATTAGTGATTGAATAAAGAATCTCTTCCAACTCCTCCGTCCTATCCTTTAACACACCCGGGGGCGCATAAACCTTCCAATAATAATGGTGGGCAAAAGCTCGCTGTAGGATATTCCCCCCTTCTTTCCAAATAGTTTCATCAATCTTCGGACTCGTCCCCTTCCCCAAAACCAGTGTGTAGAGTCTCTTGCACAGTAACATTCACACAGGTCAACCAGTTCCAGTGAGGGAATTGGTAGAACGTGAGGGAGCGCTATTTTTTTTTCTAAATTTCCGGACTTCTGGAGGGTTGATGGAAGGGAGAGACCGGGGGACACAACGACTATACACACCACCACCACTACTACACACACACTCCTCCGCTTTGGCTACTACGATATTGCGCGCTTCCGTTTAATCGATACACGCACAAAAGTTATGACCAGCATAACCGGAATAAATGCTATTATTCTAATGTTAAATTTCTTCTTCTTAGTGAATGTGTGTACGTGTGTGTGCGTGTGTTGATCGGGGACAGGATTGCCATATTTTTGCAATAAAAAAAAACGAACAAACTACTCCATATTATTCTAATTTTACTTGTTGCTAGTGTTTTCCCCTTCTCCAGAACAATGTTAATGTTCTAACACACAAGAAAAAAAATTTGAAAGTAAATCAATCGATAACAAAAGTTCAGCAAAAGTAATTCAGAAGCAGTGGTAGTGCCGATCTTCATACACGGCAGGACCGGGGATCGAAAATGGTAGGCCGACGGGATCTTTCGAGGTTAAAGAGTCATAGAAGAAGAAGCTAAGCCTCACACTTTGAAACTTTAAGAGACAACACTTCATCGTTCATGGTTTTATAATGCAAATAATATAAAATATATACTAGATCAACATTTATACCATTCTAGTTCAAACTATACTTAATGACAAACCCTGTTTGGGAAGGTGTGTGTGTGCGCGTGTCTTGTTTTCATTTAGTGTTTCCTATACTTATGACCATTTTGTTGGTTTTACTTCTTCTTCTTGCACAATAATTTGTTTTTCTCATGTTTCTTCTCATTTCACATTTGATGCGCGTTTGCTATCTTCAAGATGGGAAAAATACGCGCGCTTGTATTAATGATTCCTAACCTTCCGTGCGAGCGGCGTACAAATGCAACAAGAGATTGGTAAAAAGGGCTGCGTAATATGAAGGCAGAGAGGATTGAAATTGTTTCTATTTCATTTGTAAAAGTATGCACACACACGCCATACAGCGGCGTTGCTTTTACGCTTTCATCGACAAAATGTTAAATCGAATTTTTAAATACACAAGAATTGTAGTTAACGGGCAATGGAATTGCCGGGCGCGTTTGTTGTTCATAACTGTCATAGTTTGTTATGTTACTGTTCTTGTTGCTGCTACTGCTGCTGGAACTATTTGTTACACGGTCCGGGAAATTGGACCTATTATATTTGTTGATAAGCATTCTTTGCACAAGGAGCGCGCGCCCCTACTCTGCCGTTTTCGATTTGTCAATTCCGCAATAAATACAAGTACTCACACCACGTGTGTAACACATGGCGCGATCTCATTATCATTATCGTTGTGGCACATTTGCCGGCTCCGTGTTCTGCGTAAAAACGAAGCGTATCTTGTACTTCGATTCTGTTTGAAAGTTTTGTTACTTACATCTCCTTCCCCACGACCAATAGTATCATAAGACAAAAGCTCTGCTCGGTATATTAACTTGATATTTGATATTTGCATTTACTGCTTCCCTGTGTTAGGATGATGCACAAAACTCTTACTTCGTGTCATATATGTACGCTCCTTGGCAGCTTCCTAATCGCAAAATGTGGATTGAAATTACGATACCTTTCCAAAGCGCGCGTTGTTCATGATCCTGCCATAACAAGGATTGCCTGCTACTTGCCTGACACACACAGGCGTGAAGACTCTAAGCTTCTATCATCGGATCACGACACTGGACGGGTGGAATTGTCCCTGGAAGAAGAAGAGAGTACAACACGTAAAAACAAATAAGTTATGCTTTAAATTCAGTTGGTAAAGAATTTTGAATGTCAACATAAGTGACTACAAAGCATGCACAACAATCCCCAAACAATATTCACAATTTCAATTTCAATTCGCAAAATTTCTTTCAGTGCCTTCATTACACAACAATAGAAGAATAAAGCGAGTTGAGTTTCACAGTATTTATTCATGCCGTTACCATTATGTCCGGCGGGAACGAAACTACAGAACGTTAATAACTAATATTTTCAGCAAGAAAATATTTCCGTAGTGATAATATCACACCTAGCACATTCTTACGGTAATTACAATCGTTACAATCGATCCTATCAGATTTGCATCAATCAATTGAGCTTTACTTTAATAACAATTCCTCATAAGTTTCACATTTCTATAGCAGTGATTGCTTAAAGTAATTTGAAAGAAATTTAAGTGGTTGTCATTGTTACAATAAGATATTTTAAATTGGGTCAATAGTAGTTCGAATTACTTCAGTTCATGATGACTTGAACAAAAATAATTACTTCCGCACTCCAGCGCTTCATGCCGGGTCGTGACGGACGATTTTAAGAGTAGATGAGTCAACTGATGATGAAATGGAAGAACCAGTGATGTCATGAGAACATTTGATGATAGGTTCGCAAAAATTTAGGGTATAGAAAATATTGAGAAATTTAAGTGGTTGATTTCTTGTTGTTTCATAACAACGATCTTACTTAATACGATCTATCAGAGCAATCGCTATTTACGTAAGTTTTGAAAGAAATTTAAGTGGTTGTCAGTTCCCTATCACAAAAAGCTGGCGCTCGCTCTATCTCAATCTTGTTCTGTGTTACCAAAGCACACGCACACACACGCGCGCGCACAATGCACGATGCGATGAGTATCATCCACGAGACGGGCAAACAATGAGCATGCGCGCCCAACGCACACCAATACACACACAGGCGCGCTATTGAAGCACACGTTTCGCCACGGGCAACATTCGATAGAGTTGATTAAAGATGCTAGACTTTTCGATGATAATCCACCGGTTCCAAACTGCACAAGGGTATGTTGGCAGCAACCGGCAAAGTGAAGATATTCTGGTTGAAAAATCGACGCCACTAATCCGACAAACATATGCAGAGAGTAATGACGCGCTCCCACACCGGAACATCTCCCGAGAAATTGAGGTTAGGTTTTCCATCTGAACGATGAAGCTCAGGCAGCAGCACACCACGGTACATCTGCAAATTGAAGAAAAAGACAATCGATTTAGTATTCATGCAAACCTTCACCTTCTGCTACAATCTACCGAACAGGAAAACTTACTGCCATAGGATGACTGCGATCTGCCTTTCGTTGGGAGTGTGTGATGCCCAAAAACTCCACGTGCCTTACTGGCCTTACGCGGGAAGGTTACACACGCCCTACGGGGTCGCCATTTTGGAAGCCGCTGTCGAAATCGAACGGTGCGAACGGTACACGGTGACACAGCAGCATAGCAAGGGCGTGATCGTCACACAGCCGTTTAGGATTCCACAGTACACAATGTGTGGTAACGGGCACTTAAGCACGGTGGTATTAACAGAAAGAATACTTCACTTCTTGCTGTAACTTTCTGAACTCACTGAACACCACACTGCTACTGCTGCTGCTGCGGCTGCTTGCTGCTGACGCCATCTTGCAGCCACCACTATCGGACAGCACGACCGCACCACGTACGCACTCCAAGACAGTCAACCAAAATGTGCCAACTCTCTCCCAACGATACACCCGTTTTTATACTCTCAGGCGAACCACCGCATCTCTCACACACACTATCACGCGCTGTCGTACAATGAGACTTGCCTAGAAGACCGTCGCTTCACTCGCAGGTATGGTTGCATTTCATCGCTTTAATGGAAAAATATTAAACCTTTCCATTGGATGCTTTTCTACAATTCACAATTGACGATGAACTCTTAATTCACCATTGGTTTTTATCAGCCGCTGATTGAGAACAAATTTGCGAGAGCGTTTTTATTCTCACGCGGTTGCCCGTTCGTTGTGGCAGTGTGTGCGTGCGTGCAATCTATTTGAATCGAGACTACCTCACTCACACACACACACATACTGTCTCGCTACCGGCGTTTTACCGTTGGCTGTGACGCCGACGTTTTGCCGCTCTTTTACATGCTTTTATTGTTAAAAAATCATTTCACCGGCTTGATGATGAGGCATGCCATGATGCCAATACTTGGATTGCATGTCCGGAGTATGTTTGCTTTCGATTTATTCGTTAACAATCTAGACACAGTTTCTGTGTTTAATATAGAACAAATGTAAACCCAACAGCCCTGTGTATTAAATTCAAAGCGCATGGTGACGCGGATCGACAAGCTATAGTTCCAAAAGTTTGGTTAGGCATCGGTAGATTGAGTTTGGATGATTTCATGAAAAAAAGTTATAAGTGTCGGATAAACGATAATCAGAAAAATCAACCATACCTAGATGAAACATATGAACATTCAATACAATCGGAAGAGAAGACATCTGCAAATTTTCAATTGGAAGTTACATTTAGGGTGCATCAGAAAGTAAATTATTTTCACGGTATTTTTATCTCGACCCGACGTATACGGTTGAACAAGTATTGGTGAAACCAGCGAGAAGTTGTTTCGATTATGTGTGTGATATGTGTTTGACTTTCGCCTGCGGAATCGAATCCCTCACGCACACCAACTTGTACCGGCATTTCAGCAAAACACGTTCGTTCCATCATATGATTCAGCAAGCCAGCATGCTTTTGACAAGCCATGGCGTTTATTTGTGACGTATACTTTTCGTACCAAATAAAATCGATTTAACATTTCTAATAAAAAAAACATTATTTAAAGTTTTTGCGGTTTCTCCATGCAATTGCAGAACATTTTCAACAATTTAAAAATCTGGGAACATGCGTAGTTGAGTGAAGCGTTGATTTGCTTGACAAAATAAAGCTCGCTCATATTTTCTTTCCCACCATCTGTTCAGCTGAAATGCCGCTGCCTATCAAAAGCGTGCGAAATTCCATTCGCACACGGATTTGGCACATACGCTTTCGTTCGTACGAACATCTCCACACAGCTGTGCATATCGTTGACTACCTCAAATTGCTTGGGATATTTTGATTAGTAGGCCAAGGTAATCGCCCAAAGGCTGAATGAATTAAAATTTATTATGATGCTCTATAGGCACTAGTACGATTATTGTAAGCACTGTTGAGTTAAGATCGAATGCCGGTTCGACCACTCGTAAAAAAATATCTGGCTTTGATTTCTGTACAAACTGTTCCTAATATTATCTCGATTTTATGGAACAAATCCGGTATACAAGATGTCCACGGACATTAGTGCTAAAGTAGTTCGCAAAGACATTCGTTACTACTTTATGCTGTTTGCTTCTTATTTAAAAGATTCCTATCTTTTGTTTCAGTTCGCAATGCTTGAGGGTTTTGTATACCTGCGTTTGCCCTATGGATTGGCATCCGGAACATGGCCTCGGGTAGAGCGCGAGTGCAATTTTACGACTTTTACGACGGGTACGCTTTATGTGGTTGGCAATTTGTCGCATACGGATAATATACTGGAGAACCGGCTGAGAGCGACATAAACGACGATTTCGGGGTAAAAGTTTAACCCGTTCTGCGATGGCCCTTGTGGCCCATCCGATACGTACGTACGTGTGTTCGTACAACGAAAAAGGTAAGGAAATTCCTTTTAAAGTGCTTTAAATTACCTGAGCTAAGTTAGAGCTTATGACACACACAGCCACGTAGAATCAGGTAACAGGGGTATGAATCTTACGACCTATGCGAGTCTACCCTGTCGATTCGGGTTTGCTAGAGAAAACAAAAATCAAAAAGGCATAAGATTGGTGATATCTGTACCCAGATATCATCGACTATAAATATTGTAGTAGGTAAATAAATCGAAAAGTGTAACGATAATAGCAGCCAATTACATTTCATTGCATGGCAAGGTTAAATTCTCCTTGTACAGCTTACCTGCACGCAAAACTAAACCAAAAACAGTTAGAAACGTTTCTATGTTTTATCAGGGCCGTTTTCGTGTGCATGGACCGTGCACAGTAACAATCCCGCTTAAAGATTCCTTCTGAAACTCAATTACCAACAACGGGTACCTGTGCCACCGATAGGACCCTTTGTTTTGCCCCTAGCAAATGGCCATTTCTTGCTGCATTTGCTCATTTGCGTTTCCTCTTTATCTTCCCATTGCCGATGCTCATTTGTTCCTACTCCCGGTACGGTTGGTTTACAAGACGCGTTACAAATTACTTTACCGGCGGGCGCGGCAAACTCTTCCATTCGGAAGAACCGGGTAGGGATAGTTGTGGGATTGCACGTTAAATTGGTGCTGGAAGCTGCTGTACAATGGAACTTTCCACCAAAGCAAATAACACAAATGAAATCTTCATTCTGTATACTTGCGCTTTCGGGAGTCGGTACCTCCTACAGGCAAAACGGCACCTGTATCCGTTTAACTATCCCTGTTTGTTCTTGACTTCTGACACAGTCTCTACCTGCCGGGTATATGCTCGCCAAAGTTTGAGACTCCGTGCTTCTGTACCTGCCTAAAACTTGTCCATTTTGTACAGCTTACTAAACGGTAGTTCGTACGGCTGTACGTTTTGCCAGCAGATGAGCCAAGCGACAAGAAATGGGCCATAAAACGTTGCTCTCCCACCGTTGTACGTTGTACGCCATAAATAACAATCAAAATATTTGGCCAAACGAACACGAAAATGTGTGAAATGGGTACGCAATCGGATACAGGGCAGGGAAAGCAGCGTCACCGATGTGATGAGATTAAATTTTTCCTCTTCATTTCCAGTGACAATTTAAATATTTTGATTTCGTTTACCCTTGACAACACCGTACGACCGACCCGCTTCGTAGGTGCCATTCACTGTGTCTGGTGCCATTCTTCGTTGTTTTCCGGGTTGCGATAGTAAACCGCACCAGATACGCGACGATATCTGAAAGGTGTCACGTACTTTTTCCCGGGGTCGACATTCCTCAGCAACCGCCAGCCATCACTTACTCGAGATGTTTGTGTCGACCGTGAGCCATCCGCTACCGAATACACACGATAGTCGTGCTTTTTAAATGTGTACTCCATCCACCAAACCTTCCCCGAAACTACGCTTTAAGAACGTTGGTTTGGTTTATTCCGTTTAAATGAATCCTTTTGGGGTTTGTCGTTTCTGGCAATGCTGGCAGAAAGATCAGGCAGGCGTTCGGCACACTTTAAACCCTCCGGTCCTATCATACTGCTGCTCATTCCGCAACAATAGCGATGTGCAGAAGAAAGCTTGTTCCGGATAAGCGGTGTGCTACCGTAGGGACAAAGGTTTGGTACCCGTAAAAGGGGTTTGCAGAGCAGATCGATGCAAAATAGCTATTGCTATCTATTTCATCCATGTCCGTTGGCACGCTTTTTACTCTGCCCTGTCGGTTCTGCTCGACCGTGAGGCTTTGTAATGTGCAGGAATTTAATGTAGAATGTTTCACCGAATGCGAATTGTTCTTAAATAGGGAAAATATTTTCAAATTGTCCGTAGCATACTGGCACCGTCGCACCAGAGGGCTGAAGATGGTATCGAAAATGCGAAGCAGACGGAAAACTTGTCTTGGAAATGGTAACCCTTAGCACAATACCGCCCGGAACAAATTGATCCGCTTAGGTCGTCCTATCCACAACAGTGTTTTTGGCAAAACTTTGAAACCATGCTGAGCTAGGGTAAGTTGATCTCATCGGGAATCGCCGGTTTCAAAACATAAGAAGCAATTCCATGAATATGCAACGTATCTTCAGTTTGTCTTCAGTAACAATCAATCGCTTCTAATGGATATGGATTCAATCGCTCTTCTGGTTGTGGATGTTCAAGATAACCGTCCTGCAACGGAGTAGAAATAGTTCTATCTAAAAATGTTTGGGTAGGGCTTTCACGACAGTCTGTCTATCAGTATAATGAACCTAAAGACCCAAGCCATTGAACTGATATTGTCCCCGTTTAGAGGAACAACGGCATATAATTACCCATATGCAAGCGAACCTTCCGTACCCCGTGCATCATTTAATCACTATTTCTAATTAATGTGTGCTCCGTCTCTGAAACCAGCATAATAGGAGCCTTTGTTTGCATCGTCGCATGGTTTGGTAAAATCTGGCCTCATTTTTTCCACTTCGCGTACCACCGCGATCGAACGATGTGCGAAAGTTCAACCATATGAGCTAATTTTTCACTGCTCTTTCACATTGCTTCACGCAGATCCACATTATGGCCGCTTGGTTAATCCCAATCATCGTTCAAAATCATACTTAGTCCTTCATTCGCTGCTGCAGCTTACACAGAATCGATTTCCAACGGGTCTGGGAAAGCAGTTTCCCGATTGCTGAACACTTCATTGCTTCGGTCACAACGCAATCGCAAGACTTCCTTCCCATCGGGTAACTGCTGGCTGAGCAGGATTATAGCCGCTGATTATGGCTATCAGTCAGGCTGAATAAGGGTTCCTTCTTTTGGACCGCCGTCCAAACCGGGTGTGAATTGCTGTGATATGAGGCGGATAAAACCGGTAAACATCCTCGAGCCACTAATTATGTGATTGTTTGCTAACAAGCAAACAGAGTAACGCAATATCTGCACACGGTTTGCCGGACGGTTGTTGGACGCTATCGATTAGATAGCTGGAAAGAAAGAAAACAACCTCCATCATCAACTTTGGTAATGGAAGTGATGGGATGGATTTTGGGCTTTGCCCCATCATCGATTGACCTCGGGTTATATCCATTGATGCAGTGTGCCACCGATAATCAGCAGCCAATACGGCGAAATGATAAGTCTTGCCCCGACCCCGACACGAATCAACCGGCTCTAATGACCGGTTAGACTGTCGTGCGTCGTCTGTAGCCACCTGAACGTGGATGGTGGACGACCAGTGATTGGTTTGCAGATCATGCTTGCGAGCTGCGGAGAAGAAGCTGGGTAAGATTATAATCATCGCCCGTCCCCAACCGAAATGCAGACACATTAATACCGATAAACCCATGCATTGACAGGAGAAATTAACCAGTCGCCAATGATAGAATACCACGAGAGATTCAATTTAGCCTGTTTCGGAGCTGATTAGTGGCGGGAGCTTCTCTCTCTCTCCCTGCGATGGAAAGAGCTGACGACAGCTTTATGAGGTACTAAATGATTATGAGACTAATGTTCGGGTTACACCCCAAAAGGAGCGCGTGAAGGTTATCGCACATTTATCACCCCCGGTAGGACATATTAAGATTTCAATTATCAATCGATAAAAGCCCCGTTTATCGGATGTGCACAAAGAGAAATGAACTTCAATCGAAGTTGTGACATCCGACACGAGGCGAATGTTATGTATGGCCCAAGTAACGACTCATTCCCGTCTCGAATTAGCTACAAATCTAGCGTTGCTCAAGCACACAAAACCGTCTCGCTCGTTTTTAGTATCTTTCCCATAAATTCTCCCAAAGCTCTCTGGTGCGATTAAGGACCGCATTCTACCGACCGCAAGCTGACCCACTAAAAAGAATTATATTGCTCAATCTTTAAGCAATTTGGTGTGTTTTAGTTGTTGACCACAAAAGCACACTGCCTCGGAAAAATAGGATCCAACCAGATCTCCGGACTCCGGCCGATAAGGCTCCTAATTGAATTAGAACATAAAATCTAATACATGTGAAAGCGTCTGCGAAGCACCGTCTTCGGATAGTGTGTGTGTGTGTATGAGCGTTGAAAAGAAATTTTACACCCAACTTGCTGCTCACACGACTCCAGCTGGGGAGAGGTTTAATATGCGATCTCGAAGATTATTCGACTTTCTTTAGCGTGGACAGAGTTTTAAGAACTTCTGTTAATGCAGCTAAGGGCGTTGGACAATAACGAAGTATCGCTTGGATGTGATTTGTCTCGCGTTCCACTTTCTGGCGAAGTCATTACCTCTGTGTTGGAGTGTCTTTCAGATCGTTCTGAGGTGGTGTTACGATGCCTTCGGTTCATCGAAGCTATATCGACTTTTCACACGAACTATTCACGCAATAAATGCCAATGCTCTTCAGCAAATAGCTACCGGAATCGGAAATGTAATGTCATCTGCGTTTTATTTTCCTATCCCTATAATTGGGAATATCCATTGCAATCAAGGTTCGTCCACCTATGCTACCGAACAATCCAACAGCCCCTTAATCAAAGCCTTTGTAGTTGGACGCAATGGAAAGAGTAGCAAAAGTCGAACTTTTCCACCAAAACCTGCACCGAAAACAGAACCACGCTCTACGCTGCGCTATTGTTCGGGAAAGGTAAAATTTCTTTGTGCTTTTGGAGAAACGCAAAAGTGGAAAACTTCTACCCTTGCGAGTGGAAGAAATCGACGGGAAAATGTTCACCCCAAAACAGTAGAGAATCGTATAAATGGTGCAATTTTTTCTCCGCCTTTCCAGGGTCGCTCGTAAATTGTTCTCCATATTGAAATAAACGATGGCTGTGCTAAGGCGGGAGCTAAAAACACAAAAAAGGAAAGAAAAACGCTCAACAACGATGGGATGCTGCAGCAGCAGCAGCAGCAGCAGCATACGTGCCACACATAGCACACTTTCCACAGGGTGTAGAAATTCGATAACACTCCTCCTGGCGTTGTAGAGAGCAAAGCAGGTGAAACTAAGGATAAACGGGAGGGAAAAAACTAAAAAAAAACAATTCTTGCCACCAAAGCAATTTTACAGATGAAAGGAAGATATGTAAAAAAAACACACACACACACGTCCACTAAAACAGCGGACGACCATACATGCCACAGCAGCACACATTAGTAAGCTGTACGAAAGCCCTTGCTGCCAATGTGAAAAATCTGCCAGCTTTAATTTCCAGCTTCATCCTCCTCATCGGTGTAACGCGGGACCGGCAGCCAGGCAGGCAGGCAGGCATGCCAGCAACGAGAACGGTTTTATTTCTGTTTTAAAAGCTTTTCTGCTTCTTTCTTCGAGCGAATAGCGGTGCGCTATGCCAGCGCGGTCCAAAAGCTTTCATCTTTCCATTGGCAAGGCATCGCACTAGCTAGCCTCGTGCTGGTGGCCCTCAGTCAAGGAAGCAGCAGCGCATCATCGTTGTCGCAATCGCCGTCATTCTGCTCCATCTCACCGGCTCACAAAAAAGCCTCTGCCACCGGCTGTCGTCTGCCTGCTGGCTACGTCCAGCCACCGTCCGGGACGCTTCGGACGCTGGAACAGCACAACCGGTCGTTACAGGACCGGAGCGCAAGGATCATAAATAAGGTTGTTATAAAGTTTAGTGAGCTCGATGCCATCAAAACCCGAAAAGTACTGCGCTGTGTATGTGTTGCTCCGTAGCGATGCAATCTGCAACGGCAGCCCGTAGACCGGCTGCATGGAGCGACACCAGCCCGAGGCCGGGTGCAGGATTCATTGTCTCAAGTTATTCGGAGAGGGTTTTTGCTGTTCGAGCGCTCCTTTCGGTATAAGCTTGTGTCTGGTGCACATGTAAAAACGATTATAGGAAAAACCCCAACTATAATTTATGTCTCTGTATAATGTTGGCCAGCACCAGTGCCGGAAGCTCGTATCTTGTACGCATTGAGTACGCCAATAGTAGTGGCAGGCTCGGTTACCGGTTCTCCTTCTCTCTCTCTCTCTCGCTCAACTCCACCGCAGCAAGTGGTTGAATGAATGAGCTGACGTTTGCTAAGAATGAAGAACCCATCTCCGATAATTTATGAATTTGACACTAACACACAATCTAGCAATGGGTGATGGCGCAGATGGGAAGCGGCTGGAGTGAGAGCTGGGAAACATTGAAACAATGATAAAAAGTCGAGAAGCTTCATTGAAAAATTGAAACCGAAAAAGTTGTTCTGCAAAACGGAGCGAAAAAAAAAAGAACGAGTGCGACTAAATAGAAAAGTTGTTCTACATAGGGGCGGATGTGTTTTACACAAGCATTAAGTGAAAATTAGGAATGCATTTTCCTTCGGGCGACGGTGCCAGCTTCCCTTTTTGTCTATCCCCGCAGAGAGCTGATTGAATCATCGCTGGTCGGGGTGTGTGTGTGCCTGCCTTTATTGCCATAAAAATGAAAGACTGCACGAAATGAGGGAATAATTTATGAACCCTATCAGCCGGCCGGAGTGCTCTAGAGGAGAAGTTTTGAAATAGATTTTGAAAAGTTTCATTAAACTAATTCCACTGTTGGAGCGTCACGCCACTTCCCGTCACGCGCCACGGGTAGATCGAGGCGGTATTCGTTGCCTTTAGTGGAAAATTTGACATTTTTCTCCCTGCGAACAAGCTCGACCCCTTCGGGCTTCGACATGCCGAACAATTCATGCCGCATACTTCGCAACACTCGCAACTTGTTTTCGGAACTGGGTGCAGCACAGTGCGAGATGTGCCTTTGCCGCTCGGAGCTAATTATACTCCTTTTCACAGGATTTTGCGCATGTTATTTTCAGGTTAAATTCATTGGAAAACAGCTAAATACAAAATGATTAATTTCGGTTTCTCTGTTTCTTTCCTTTTCGTTTATTAAGCGATTAAAGCTCACGACCACTGTTGGCCAGCTAATGAGGTGCCGTATATAATGCTTGTCAGTTTTGTATTTCTTTTCCGGCATTTCTCCCAACACGAAATCGTTTCGTGTGCGGACGCATGGTAAACCACAACGCAAACATGCATGAGCACCATTTTCTCATTAGAAATAAACTACACTACACATCCGCCATGCTGCCGGCTTGTCGTGCCGGATACATGGCCCGAGACTGGTGGAATATCTAGGAATATGCCTCGGCAAACCCGGTCGAAACGGGCGCTGTAAAATGGTACAACATGTGTAGCACTAACCTAACACAAAAGTGAAATACCATTGCCTCGGGGGTTGATCTGTGCAGCCTCAGCTTCAACTCGACGCGATTTCGTGTTAGTGGCGGATGGTCGTCCCGGTCACTAACTATCCTTTCATGGCTCGATTATGCTAAAACCAGTGTACAACGCTACTAACAGACTGGGCGATCGGGACGCTCGGGATAGAAATTCTGCAGCATTTTGGTTAACTACATACAAATGCCCCGTACAAATTTTCCCGCTCAACCGAAGCAAATGTAATAATGGTTGTAAGGCCTCAATGCAACACTGTGTGCCAATGTACTGCGGAGCCAATTTAAGGTTCCTTTTTTGCTGGCATCCAATCGTGTTGTTCCATCCGTGTTGTTATTGAGCGCGAAGTTAATACATGCCATACAACATATACGGACATTGATTTTCGGCCCGTTTTACGAGCGGACAATAGTATGCTTCCGCTTCTGGTTGAGGTGCGATAGGGCTATTAGAGAGCGGACATGTCCACGTATTTACGGGGATAGAGTTAGCAGAACTGAAGTATTTAATGTGTTGCCCATGAGGTGTATGCTTTCGGATGATTTTGGTTTGTAAGCAAGATACTTACCATATTAACAAAATGCATAACCAACGAAACGTGACTTCTCCAGGCTGACGAGTTGTCCACTGTTCGGCACACTTTGGTATTTCAACTTTACAACAATAGACGATCATTAACATTCATCTGAAGCCCACTAAACAAATAAAAATTCCCATTTTCATCCATTCATTTCACCCCACAGCCACATATTTACAGATTAGATATTATAAACAGCATAAACATTTTCATAATCGGCACGTGTTTTGCGTTCGTGTCAAAAGCCCCTCACCCAACCCAAAAAAAAACCATATGCTTGGTGATATAATTAATTCGCAAACATGCAAATAATGACGCTCTGCAAACAGTCGGAACCTCACGCCCATGACAGTATCGTCTACCTGCCTTTTTAAGCCGACGATAGTAAAGTGTTTGTTGGTGGTGCGGACCCTTTATATCTCATACTTTATGACACTGTTGAAGGCCGATAATTGTCCTTTTAGTCGTGATACTATGTGATGCTATGTGGCATCTGGTTGTGTCCCTGTTCTTGCTGTTGTTGCTGTCTGCGACAGAATTCAATTTCTAAGCGTCCTCCCCCGAAAAGGGTTTCACGCAGGAGAAGAACGGCCCCGCTCGTAAAGCTAGATCTTTTATGGCAGGGATTGGTGTGTTGTATCGTGCGTTTAACGACAACCTTTTGCTACTTAGAAGATTGTAAATATTTGCTAGATTCGATCGATAAACGGTGCCTGCCTGCCACTTTCCATTTCTTTTCAGCTTTCTGCACCGAGTCGTAGTAGAGGTGACGGAAATTAAACTTCACTTTTGTGTGTCTGTAGAGTCGTTGCAGCAGTAACAAATGTGCCATAAACAACACATCAACTAGAGCTATTTTGAATATTATCATCGTGCTCGTGCTGCTCTTAACGTGTTATTAAAAAGCCACTAATCCTTTTGCTGCTAAGGAGACGCTGTGTGTAGCAATGGCACATCCGGATAAATCAACGCAATCAACCATCCCTTTCGACACGGGACGAGCACGGTTCGAGATGCTAGATTGGGATCATGCTCAACTTTCCTCCTATCAGCACGCTTTTAGTAAGTTTCGGAACCGAGAAGTTCCACCGGAAAGGCACATCAATCTTCCGAGCAACCACCCGTTAAACGGGAGATACTTTGCTCGCCAAATGAGCTGACCTCGTACAGCTGACGGACCGACGGACCTCCGAGTGAAGGTCATCAATGGCATGTCCGATGCATGGTCGCTCGCTAATAAATCCATCATCGTTCAACAAACTAACGATGCAGAATCACTACGAACCGGGTAATGCACACTGCAACAGTGCCCATGGGGATTCGGTTATGTAGTACGCAACATACCTGAACAGTGTCGAGCTGATGCAAACTTCTAGTTCGCCGTACGGAGCTTAAGCTCTGCGGCTAAGAGTATTCGGTGGGAGTGGAAGCAGCAGACGAATGATATTGACGTAGATTTATTGCAGCGAGAGAAATCCCTCGGTGTCCGGGATGGGCAATTCTAGATAATCTGAGCTCACGTGGTAGAACCCGAGGAGATGAAGAAATTATTTGGAAATAGAATTTATTACTACAATGTGCTCAGCACGGAACCGGTTTTGGAGAACGAAGAGTTAGGTACGAGATTTCTTCAATAGAATTCCAGCTTTTGTTGAAATTCTACTCATTGTTACACATTTTCGGACATTCTTACTGTTAGCTAAATATCTATCCAGAATGCATGTAGACCGTTCGCAATTCTGGGTAACCGGCACAGATTGTCGGTATTAGTTGATTAAGTGTTGACAGGAAAAAAGAGAAATAAATATATGACGCGATGTGATTGCTCAATAAATCAACATAAACGTATATAATCGTAAGCTTAAGTATGATAGTTTAGCATTAAAAGCAGTACTCACCAAAGCCACCAAACAGCATGTTTCGTTTGTCACGGAAGTAGTTCGTCTGCTGCTCATCCTTCACAGGCTACAACAACACACGTTCGTGTACGCTACGTTCATAAGAATTGGCCCAATTGAGCAGGCAGGAAAATGAGTGCATAAATTGAGCGAAGTTTTCGGTGATGGAAGCGGAGAAAACTTTCCCCGGGACCGCCTGGGACGGGTGTGGTGGGAGCTCCTCGAGCAGGCTCGTGGGCTCGTGCGGGGATTAAACGTTGGCCGTGTTCGGTGCACTGAGCCGCGAACTTCTCGGTTCGATCTGCAATGATTTGTGGTACAATTCGTCGTCGTCCAGCAGCAACGATGTATCCAGGAGGTAGGATGTAACTTTCGGTATGTGATCAATTTTGTACGGCGTCTGTTGGAAGTGGCGTATCTCACGTATTACGTGGGCAATCTGCAATCAAATACGTCAACGTCGACCGATTAGGAGTCGCGGGTACCCTTTACGCTGACGTTTGCACCGCCCCTCGACCCCCCCTTACTTACCATACGCATTTTGGAGAAGTTCAGCAATCCATCCGGTGTAAAGTCCGGCGTGCCCTCCTCGATGAAGGACAGGTCGGTCAGATACATGCCCAGGTACGGAATGCAGGGCGGATCGCACCGGTGCAGGGCTTCGCGCATCACACGAAACCTTCCATCCGAGCACACCACGGCCTGCAGTTTAGTGATTGTCGATTTGATCTGTTGTGGGCGCAGAGCGAGAGCGAGAGAGAGAGAGAGCAAATAAAAGTCGGAATCCTGGTTAGTACAAACTGCTGCTGCACAGCAACATAGCGTGTGATGCACAACTTGGTCTACGGCCGTGTTGTGACGTAGATTGTGGCCGGAGATGTGTCATGGGCGAGATAAATTCCGCTCGGTTCCGCAAACAATGAGACAGTTTTCGTGACAGATTTTGCACAATGCACAAGCCATAAAATCAAACACGACCCATCGGAACCAGTCGCAATACGGCGGAGGCGTTCTGCGTTCTTGGACAGCAATAAAGCGTAGGGAATGCATTGTGTGCGCTGTAAGTAAGCGATCAGGGGGCGAAACTAAGCGAAACTTTCACCATTTGTGGCTGCATAGCTGTGTAGTACACAATCGGATGGCGCACAATCTGACCAATGTAGAGAATAAGAGTCCGAGGCCCATCATTTCATTACGCCGAGTGCAAATACTATCGAGTTTCGTTTGCAAATGAATTGAGCAAATAGGTAGGTAGGTACGATGCTGTTCCGGGTATTTATTTTTATGACCATACGATTCATCGACGCACAGCAAACAGCACGGCGAATGTAGGCGAACCAGGAAAAAATAGCGGTCTAGCAAACTCTGGACCAGTTCCCAAAGACTTGACCCGAGGATCGTAAACCGAGTGCGATAAACACAGGGTGTGGTGATTTTTATTGGCCACTTGGATGAACTTTTCTTTCTGACCGACCTTTGTGCTGCGTTGTGTTCCGGATGGAGAAATATTTTGGGGCGGAAACGTAACCGCCTTTGCCTGTTTGCCGTTTCCGCGCCCCGTGGTTTGGCCCGGCCCGTTGAAACGGTGAAAGTTCATCATAATAAAAACAAATAGAACAATAGCACACAATTGGTTATGCGAAACAATACGACGATAAGCAGGCAGGCAGGCTGCAGCGGCTAACAACGTTTGCCAAGCGTATGGAGGCGCCCGGTCGGTCAACTGGGCTGCGAACGAAATTTACTGGAAGTGGTCCAACAACCACTGTACATACTGTGCTGGAATGCTGCTGTGGCAGTATATCCTACGGAAGCAGCTCCGAAGAAGGCAGATGAAATTACGACCGTAAGCCCAAACGGAATGAGAAGTAATACTCATTGTTTCGCAAATAATTCGCATTTAAAAACGAAACGGGCAACTGGTGGTTGTTGGAGGGGGTGCAACGGACGGACGGAGTACAGTTGGCGATTTGGATGTCATTGAAAGATAATAAATTACAATTGGAAAACTTTTCCACACACACACAAACAAAAGCATGGGAGATAGGAAGGAAAGTGGCATTTTCATGCTTGTTTGGAGTTGCCATTCACAAGTAAAGCGCACACACAAACGCTGCATGTGAGTTATTAAACAACATTCAAAGCATTTTCCAAAGAACAACAATGAAGCTGAAATATGCTGCCCATCCGCGCACACACACACATACACTCCCCCTACGGGATTAGACAACCACATTTACAAAGCAATTTAACTTCCTCTCCGGTGGGTAAATAATTCACCCGGATGAGAGTGTGCGTCCCAGTTATAGATGCTTCTTGGAAAACTCTTTCGCCGCCGCACACAAACACATAAAACCACAGTCGTTTGGTGATTTTGTTTTCATAATTTTTAATGGAAAGTCAACTTATCTTTTGCTCATCCCGAAAAGAAACATGTAAAGTGTTTCCCCCTGTAGCGACACTGGTTCGGCGAGGCAAAAACATGACACCATTCTACTTTGCCGCGACAAAAGTGAGCGAAAAAGCCCGACGTTAAATTCCTCGCGGGAATTTCGCGCCAGTGTGGTGCGTGGTGCTGTGCTTACGCTAATTGAAATAACGACAATGTAATTCTCCAGCGTCAGGAAAAACAGTTTCACATGTAAACAAACATATGTAGCGCGTACTGGCACCAGCATTCGCACCTGCTGCGTGTGTGTGTGTTTGTGTGGTACTAGTGCCCTGCCGACACACGAGAATGTGCAAACATTGCCGCACGGCAATGAGATGAGCTCCGTGTCCTCCGCTGGGAGGTGTGCTTGCACGTTGTCACTGGGAGAGTGTTGTGGCAAAGAAAGCTGTTACACTGGGGCGAGTCAGTGGAAAGTTGTTCCGCCTTACGGCAACCTCAAACCACCCGACAACTTTTCACGACGATGAAGTTGAGAAAAATGATGATATACGCTAGAAAAAATGCGTGTGAACAGATGTGAACACTTGTGCGGAAAGCAGATCGTGTACGCGGGAACACGGGGACAGGGGCAGGTGATTTGTTTTGCGAACCCAGAGTGTGTTAGAGTGGTTACATTCTCCGATTTGGTTTTCCCGAGTTTGCCGTGGGCAATGCCGTGTTGCGGTGGATTAGCAATAGCTTTATCCTTTCGCTCTTCCAGTCACTTCGCTAATTGTGTGAAGTTGTGTGAAGTTGTGTTTGGGGGGGAAAAAGCTCTGTCGCTTCCCAGACGGCTAAGACTTGAGTTTTCATGTATAATGCCGTACGGCGTATGTTTGTACTCACTGTTCTAGGTACTTTGTCCCAGGTCTTCTTCAGTCGGTACACAGCCGCATTCGTGAAGGCAGCACAGATTTGCAGCACCCCGTTGAAGTTGTGCAAACAGCGACAAATGTCCGCCACGGCTGTCCACTTTTCGATGGCCGCTACCCGCGCCGCCATATTGCTCCTGGGGTGAAAATGAAACAAAAACAAGGCGTTACGAGCGAAGGGCACAATGTTACCCGACGGTGTGCACGCCTTACCTTGACACTATTTCCGAGCAAACTAACCGTGAGCCGTCGTTGAAACGTTTCGTCATAAGAATGATATGTTCTGCACGCGATTTTTTGTCCGATTTCATCCACGCCTGTCCAAGGAACTCTCTGGTGAAGGGAAGCGATTGAGCAAAGCGTTCTCTCAGTAACATGCACATCCGCGTACTTACTCGCTACGAATGGCCAAGAATATCTGGTGATCCAGGTAGGTCATCTGTTCCGCAATCTCCAGCGCCGACAGTGTCTCGATGCTCTCTTTGCTCGGTGTCTTCGTATGAATGGGAATTGAACAAAAACCATCATTAAAACCAGGCCCAAAGCAAGCAACCCACGGTCCGGGAGTACCTGTGGCGGGGTGAGAAGTATCTCGAGCTGTTGCTTCCCGCTATCGATGTCGTCACGGCAGAGTAGCCGCAGCAGTTGCGATGCAGCTCGGTGCTCAGTGGGCAATAGGTTCGGACTGCAGGTGATGTCGTCCAGGAAGGCTATCGTCTGACTGCGCAGAGCTGCATCCTGCTCGAAGTCCTGGAAGTGCTTCGACACCCAGTGTCGCAGCACGTTCAGCACTCGCATCGTGGCCGGCGAGCTGACGACGGATTCCTTTCGGTTCCTAGCTTCCACCTCGGGGGGCTCGTCCCGGGGATTGCTGGAAGCTGAGGTAGCGATCGCGAATGCCGCCGCTGCCGTCGATGTGCTACTCCTGTTACGGGGAATTTAAATACCGGGCGGAGCGGAAAGGGGCGGTGAAGGGAACAGGACGACCCGCAAAAGGATGCGTTGCGCAAAGGGTTTAGGTGAGAGTTTAGTGTATCGTTTTAGTTTTAATTCCCGTTTTGGTGTGTATCAAACCGGTGTATACAAAGGCGCAAGCATATGAGCAGTTTGGGACGATAGATGTGAGATGAGAATGGTGAATGTGGAAAGCGATGACCGATGCGATGTGAATAGTGAGAATGATCGCGGGTTGATGAAGCAGAGATCGAGTCTGTCGGTCAAGTGTCGGAAATCGCTGGAAGCTGTAGGAACATCCACCGAAGCGGTAACAACAACGGGCGAGTTCATTTTTTGAACGTGAAAAGTAAAGGGATATAAATAATTTTCCAGGAAAACTTTCCGGTCGCTCGGTCGGTTCCAACGAGCGGGAAGCTATTAAAGTGATATTCTCGCCCACTTCTGTGTGCCTTTCCAGGATTCGCGCTAACCGAAAGTTACCCGCACGCCATTCGCAACTCCCGTGGGAACAAGGGAGAAGGTTGATTTATTCTCACAGGTGATTACGCGCGAAAGAACCAACACGCGCATCAAGGCGCGCGCGAACCGTCGGATATAAATCATTCCCACCACCCCATCGGCAACAGCAGCAGCAATATCACGGATAAGATTCTGTCGCTGACACCTCCACACGCACCTGCTTCATTACTATTCGGTGTCAGTAGGGGGATTGCTCGGAAATTGCTTTCTTCCTCTTGGAAATGGGCCCATCCCCAGCACAGCCTTCTAAGGACGCTCGAAAGCAGCTTGTAAATAAAACATCTTGGCCGAGTTCTTGTTATGACACCACGACCGCAAAGCACTTCTTGTTGAGCGCGCTGCCCTTGAGTCTCCGAGCGAGACCCGAGGACCTGTCGTCTTGCGATACATACATTATTTATCTCGTAAACTTTCACTAGCCACAAGCACGCGGCCGATGCGATGGGCCCTGAAAAACGAACGCTTCAACGCGCCAGCAGCGGTGTTCTCCAAGCATGGTAATTTGAAATTTGATCCTTTCTGTTCAATTAGTGTCTCGATTATATATTAATTGGCCAATCTCTTTCGCGCTTTTCAGAGTACCGTGAATCTGGAGATGATTCCAGCCACAGATTTGCATAAAGTTCCAATGGTTAAAATCCATTTCCATGTTTTGATAAGTACCTCCACATCAGGCGGCTGTAGGTGCGCTTTATGGTATAAATCAAAGTGAGCCTCATCAATTAGAAGGCACATGGACGTGGTACTCTTGTCCATCTCCACTCAAGAACTGCTCCATTCGCCGCAGAGCATTCGCACAACGGCACGCACATCACGCACACCTGGCTTCCATTGTTTCCTGCACTCAAGTGAGTTCAGCTTTAAGCAAACTTTCCGCCATTTGACCCGATCAATCCACGCGCCCGGCCATATTAATAATGGAAGGCCGCGCATACAATCATATTGACTTACCACAGCGGGTCCGGTCCCATGCTGTGGGTGTGGCACATAAACAAGCAAACCCAACGAAGCGACGAAAGTTATCCAACATGGATAAGGACCACCAGCACACATACACACAAAGCACACAGTGGAGAAAAAAATTATCCCGAGAGTACCGCGATAGGGGGGACGGTTATTATTCCCCGGTTTCAATTGGACGTCATCAATTTCATCGTTTGGAAAATTGATAATAAAACCGAAACCCATTCAGCACCACCGGAGCCAATATGTGGAATGCACGTACGAGGTTTTCCACCGTCCGAACGGTCGGCGGGTTTCCGATGAAGGGAGAGAGAGTCAGGGACGCCGTTATGAAGATGATGTTGATTGTGGGCAAACCGAGCAGGAATAGCAGGAAGCAAAATCCATCCATAAAACCCCGAGAATCGCCGAGAAATGAAAGAATGTTTTTTGTCCCAGTCCCGGACGATGGGGATGAATGAGAAGCAACCAGCCACAGGTGAGCACGGGCGAAAGACGTGGGTTTTTCCCGGTGGCCATTTTATGGTATCCGGGTTACATATTAGTGTGGGGTCATTTTGGGGGGGGTTTGTTACGAATGAGTTATCGCCATCGAGCGCACAAAAAAATGGTCGAAACGAATGAGTTCCCCAGGTTGCGGATATTGTAGGCATATCAGGTTTTGTGTGTGTGTGTTACGTCAGGTCCATGGACGACAACAATAAAAGTCGACATTCCAGATCGTTTGAAAGGGCAAAATGGAGATCCATCCCGCGCCATACACAAATCCGCCATGTAGGGATGAGAGATTTGTCGGATCGGGGTCATCAAACCAGGCCGTCGACCCATTGCGCCATTGTTGAAAAAGGTGTTTTAATACCATGTCCACGGTGATGATGGAATTGGGCCCCGTTTAGGTCCAAAAAATGGTGTGTAAGGTCATCGGGATATAAGGAGCAATGCGATGGGATATTTTTCACATTTCGTTGCATTTGTTATCAAACATCCGGGGTCAGAGCAGACGCCATAATAATCGAGTCCACCAGCGAAGCCACCAGGTGGATCGGATTTTGTTGGACCATCGTTATTTTCACGTGTTGAGCCAACGTTCATAAAAAAGTGGATAACGATAAAAAGGATATTCGTGTGCGTGGTGTTTGGTCAGTGTCGGTACGTTTTCCAGATTGCATTTTGCCGCAGCGCGCATAGTTTAATGTTGGAGCGAAGAAAAAAAAAGCCATGTCACGATGCCATCCGAGTATCATCGTAATTCGTTTCATTGCACAAAAGCAAAGCCCACAGGGTGCGCCATGGAATCATACGATTTTGTGTGTTTTCGTACGAAACCAAGCCGGAAATATTTCCACACGCGTTCGTGTTTCGGGTTCGCGTGCGGGTTTTTGTAATGAAATCGTGGGTTGTTTTTATGAAGAAATAAAATGAAGAAATTCGAGTACCGAAAAAGACCGAAAAACCAATATTGCCGGGTCCAGTATTCGAACCGGGTTATCGCACACAAACGATGCGAAAACGTGCCGAAATAATATCGGAATTCGCAGGATGTGGACGCCACCAGGATGCGCGAGAAAGGGGATACAATTTTCAGTAAGTGAAAACCGTACTCCGGCATGTTTAAAAGGGTGGAAGAAGTGAAATGATTTCGATAAAACGGGGAAACATGAACGAAAACAGTGGTCGCAGATGATGGGGCATGTGGATCAATAAAACGGTTTAAAGTTTTCCATCAAATGTACGATCGATGCGAGGCGATGATTTTTAGCATTAATTTGCACGATAAAAAGTTCGTTTTGCGTTCATTTTTCAAATTCGAATAGCGTTTTTGTGCCCGCAGTTCAAACGGTGGGAAGTAGGATTTAAAGAATTCGAATCGTTTGATGGGTTTGTTTGAAGCAATTGGTGTTACAAACGATATCGGTAAATGTCGCAACGGAAGTACGCAATGGTTCGCGCAAAAGAAAGATACAACAAAACAAGAGACAGAACAACAGATGGAACAGTCCAGTGCCATCGCAAAGCATCCAACACACGGGGGCACAACGAAAAATGGATAGATACACCAGGTTCATACACCACGATCAATCAAACCAAGAGCGACCGGAGTGAAGTTCGGTCACATTTTGGACGGACGACGTCAAACACAGGCATTCGACGACAGAGAGAGGACACAGACAGACAGCCAGTGAGGCACAAAAACACAAAGAGACACAGACACACAGCCAGACACAGTGACAGGACAGGACAGCCAGACAGCCAAACAGAACAGACAGATAGTAAGACAGATTGATAGCAGGAAAGGAGGAGCGTTTTTAGGGGAAAAGTTTGTCCAAATGCGAGATGATTCAGACGGTACGAGATATGATCATCCATCGGCCGAAGGAACCGTCACGCCACGGAGACAAATAAAAATACATAGTCCCACGATTTAGTTTGTCACATCGAGCATCAAGCGAGATCAACCGGAAGATTGATAGAGTGGTGCGTGTGAGTGTGTGAGTGTGTGAGAGAGAAAGCGAGGGCGAGGAAGGTGGTTGTTTTCCACAAATCGGCCATTGCCAACGATTTCCCAAAGCGGTGAGGATTTTCGTGCAAATGTAGCGTAGGTTGATAGATTGGGAAGTGATAAGCATGTTGTGTGGAGCAAATTTATATATCGAGTGAGCATGAAAAGGGCACAAAAAGGCCAGGCATTAGGAGGCAACCCGGCAACATGTTACAAATATGTATCGGGTGGGGTGTGGAGTTGTTCGATAAGATTAGAGGCATGTGATTTGTGTGGAAAATGAAAATGAAACCGTGATGGGAAGATGGTTGGTTTGTTTTGTGAGTGTGTGTGTGTGTGTTTTTACGTTTTATGCGTCCATTAAGGCGTTTGTTTTAGGTAACGAGCAACAAGGTTTATGATGTTGTTGAACATATTTTATCCGTCCGATGAGCGTCGTCGTCGGTGGGTTGGGATTTTTGATGAGACATTTTTCGTTTTGTTTTTTTGATATCGTTTTAGTTGGTTGCAGAATCAATCCGAATGGTTACAGTTGTACAGAATGGCACACAAGGAACAGACGTAAATATAGAAACATCCATGAACACGATCACACACGGTATCAGAGCAAGTGAGAGCAACACATTCAGAGAGAAAAGAGAAAGAGAGTAAGAAAAAGAAAAGTAGTGTAAGAGAGTAAGAAACGAGACAAGTAAACGGTACGTAACAATCAACTTAAAGTAAAACATTGCATAACACACCAAATACACACACACGTGAGTAGAGTTGCTAATTCTGGGTTTGTTGTTTTCTTTTATTTCAGTTCGGATGAGTTATAAGTTGCAGCTTTTTGGACGAGACAGGTAAGTTAGATCAAACGGACGAAAATACAGACAGACAGATAGAGGCAGAGAGACAGAGAGAGACAGAGAGAGAGAGAGAGAGAAAAACAAAGAGAAACGAAGAAAAACACAACAAGAACTTCGCCACGGACAAAGATTGAGCCTTGGAGTTTTCGTTAATCTACGCTTCTTATCCTACCGTTAAGTCCTTAGGATACTATTTTAAGAAAAGTGTACTGTAATTGCTTCAAATCACACCACACAGCATTCACGTAAATCGTTTTGCACTCTATAATGCTGCCTGCTAATCGTCTAACAATCTTCCAACAAAATCCCACATTTAGCTTTACAATTTCCCGGTTTTCGCTTTGGCTCCTGATGCTTTTCCGAAGGCAAGCACGCCCAAACACAATTTGTGCCGACAGGCAAGAACGGGGCTTGCTGCCAGTTCGACTAAACAGTAACGGAAGTTCATACATCACCCTTGGAAATACATTAGCTCTAAATCTTCATCAATCTCCGATAGTGTCCGTTGCCCTTTGCAACCACTGCACTTGCCCTTGTTTTCACTCTCAATGACTGTTACACATACACATCCGTGCGCACAACTCGAACCCTTGCCCAGTGAGTTCCGGTTCCGAGCCGCTGTTCTGATTGGCCCTCTTTAAGAAATCGCCCTCAGACCTACTCGCGCGCCTCAGACGGGAGGCTCCACATACGACGAACGCCATACGACTGTATTTCGATGGGAAAACAAGATTTATGTAGCAAAATACGTTTTCATCGTTCCAATTGCTATAAATCTTCTGCCAAAACGATGGCTCCACCAGCGGCGCTCCACCGAATCGTGTCCCGGGATGGTTGCCTTCTACCCTTTCGCTGGTGTGACGTGTCTTCGTTGCGGTAAACCATAAGGCTCACCGGAACATAAACGTTGGAGCCGAGGAAGAAAATGGCAGAAAACTAGCAAAACTAGCAAAGAAGCAGAAAATTCACGCTCCGTTCCGTTGCTCTCTGGGGTTCGGTGCGCGATCTTGAAGTGGTGGATCACCGGTGGCGACTGTGCTAAAGGATGCAAACATTATCCTTTTATCGCTTAGTTTTGAATCTTTTCTTCATTTGCTCCGATGGGCGGTGGCTGACGGGTGGTGGTGTATTATTCCATTTTGTGCCACCGTTGGCAGAGATTTGAGGAGGATTGGTGTAGTACGAACGGTGCTGTGTCTTACGAACGATCTGACTTAAGCAGCTCGAGCTGGTAACAAGCGAGTACGGACAAGAAGTGCTTTACGAATTGTATATTGCAATAAAAACGTATTTTGCCATCTTCTTCGCCGTGCCGTGCCGAGATGCTTCCCAACGGTGGCAGTTTATGATTTGTACTATCTTCATTTTTATTATCCACCGGTTTCGTGTCCTGAGACCAAGCTGGAACAGTGGGGGGAATCACTGTTTGCATGCTGGGACTATTAGGAACTATTGGAAGGAAATGTAGCGTCGGCACACGACGACTGTAACTTCCGATAGGATGAGGTTTTGTGCAGCTTCTGTCTCACGGGGGGGGAAAAAAGAATATACTATTGTTTCAGACGTCAAACTTAAATCGAAAGCTAAGCAAACTATAGCAAACAAAAACTAATTTGTTGAAGATTTTGTGCGAGGAAAATAATCTTTATCCAGAACTCTCTGGTCATCAGGTTCGTATCGCTTGCTCCAAACAACAAAGACCGTATAAATTTATAATCAAAAAGCACTCGATTGAATTCGTACCCTTTTTTGCTGGCAGTGCACCAGCGCCAGCGTAACACACGGGTAATCACGTCGATAGGGCAGAAGAAATCGTCCAACAAGAAGAAATCCACTTAGGTAAATATTTCCCAGAAGATTCTTACTAAATTCACCAATCTCGTTGAGTCGCAGGGCGAGGAGTCATACTTGGGCATACTTGGCATACAACATTCTTCTGTTTTTCCTCCACTTTTCACTACACGCCGTTTCCCCTAAGAGAGGGAGAGAGAGAGAGCGAGTGAGCTCACCCGAGGTCGATCTGTTGGGGTCGCTCGATACCTAGAGCATAGCATGTTTAACATCTTCGTGCGGATAAGATGCAATAAATCATAAATTGTCGGAAACAGGACTACGTAAACAATGTTCACAACAAGCGGACACACGTGTACATAGACATGCACACATACACGCACACACACGCACACGCCACAATCGTGTAAAAGGTCCACATTCGTTCCCAAGCGTTCTTTCCGTTGGCTGGTGCTGCTGTTGGCAGTTGTTTTTGCTGATGGTTGCTGATCCTTTCCAACATTCTACTAGCTTCTTCTGTAGGACGAAGAATCTCTAACTCCCTTCACGACACACACGCTCTGAAGCGAACGTATAAAACACATCCGAGAGCATGTGTTTGCATATATACCCAGCACAGCCGTCCATCGTAATCCAGGAACTTTGTTTAGTTTCTTCTTTTTTTTTTGGTCTCGTGCCTCAACTTGTACCATCCGCAGCATCGTTTGCCTGTGTGAAAACATGTCAGATACGATTGTCTTCTCACTTTAGAATTTAATACAGCCCACAACGAGAAGGATTGGTGAACGTACAGATCCTGCTGTTGCTGGTACTTCGACATGTGCCGTAGCATTATTTGACTGTCGACGTTAATACCCCGGGTAGGAATGCAGTAGCGCGCAGTAAGCAAGTAGTGGTAAGTAGTAGCGGCAGTAGGAAAGACATCTCTACTGACATATTTCAAGATTAAACTCGTGTACTTTTGTCGCCGGGAAGGAAGAAACAGACTCCGTAGCATGACAATTGCTGTGATTAGTTGTGCTGACCTTAATCCGATTCTCTCACGCTGGAGGGCAGCTCGGTTTCTCATTTCAAGAGTCTCATTTGTGCGTTTCGCCATCTCATCCCTTCATAAAATACCCTACGCAACATCAGCTTTTAATTTTACAAAGTGTGTATGTAAGCTATGCGAGGAGTTTAAGTGTGGTTTAATTAAAATAAAATTCTTCTTAATCCTGCGAGGGATCTTTCAGATACTAGGATGTGATAAAATGTAACGCATTAGATGATTCTCACCATTTTCGCTAAAATCAATCGTATTATTTATGATTTAAATAGGGATTTTACTTCAAACACAATCTCAAAACTCTGATGAAGAAATGAGATAATTTTTAATGGGTTTTTACATCGATTTTAAGAGCGATCAATACGGTAACGATATTGAGTAATGAAAAGGATTCATTTCGCCCCAATCTATCCCTAGTTAATAGAACCCTAGTCAGTCAACATTCCTATCCCTCCCTGTACGCTTTCCCCTGGAAAACCCCCGCAGCTCAATCTTTGAACGTAAAGCGGAACCGTTCTTCGGCATTTCTTTTGACACGGTTGAGAATTATTTCACAAGAAACGAAAAATCAATTAAGGAACGACCTGGTGGCCACAAATATTCTTCAACGTAAAAACAGCATTCCAACATTCGTTCATATAATAACATAAACTGACAGCGATTGAGAATATAACGGCAGAGGGAGCAAGCCACCCTTCTTGGGCTTATTGCTTAGCAGAAAACGTAACGTACAGTAACGTTAAAAGAAAACAGAACAAAATAATTGATTGCAAATAGAAGAGACAGCATGTACCATAACGGAACAGAGATCGAACACAAACAGAAAATAACGGATCCGCTCGAACCAGTTGGGGGTTCGAAGACGAGCACAAACATCCGTTACCAAGGCCAGGAAGAAGAAAGACACAGTGAAACACAACAGTATGCAAAATGGGGCGAAGTCTGATCCTTGGGGCGCACGATACCTGATCGATCATGCGTATGAGTGTGAAACGGAACGGAAACGGAAACGGAAGCATTTGATCGAAAGTAATCGCCAAGTTCGCAATATCACGAACGGCTAAATTCAGTAAAACGAAAAAGGGTAGAGTGGTAGGTAGCAGAGAAAGGGGGGCAAGGGGGGTTGGGGGGGTAGCGGTGTGGAAGTCGTGTAGAGATTGATTGGAGGTGTGGGTTGCGTTTACCTGCGTTGCGACTGGCGGTAGGAAGTGATTACTACGCCTACTTTGCTGGAACAGTGAGGAACATGATCGTGCTGCATGGAAGCTCGGGACGAAATGGTGTTCAGCGATACACCACCAAGCGATCCTCGTGGTGTGGTGAAGATCGACGTGGCCATGTCGTCGTCGCTTTCGGAAAATCGGCGCGTGCTGAGAACGAACGGTGAAGAGAGAACAGATAGAAAGACAGGGTAGAGAGAAAAAAAAACATGGCGTGTGTATGTGATTGTGAGTGTTGCAAGAAGTGCAGAGGGAAAGTATTGGTTATCAAGCGGGATAGGTTAAAACGGAGTGATTACTACAGATATTATTTAATCGTGTTGCGTACTCGGTGAATCTATAAAAAGCTGAGGACAACAAATATGAAATATGAAGAATATATACAATACATGGTACAACGTGAAACAGGAACCTCAACATCTCATGATAAACAAGGTCAGTTACCGAATAGCAAACATCTTAAAGCTTCATGAGCCACATACACACGTAAACTGCAAGTTCAGCATCGCTTAAACGCCCTTTGCGAATTGCATCAATATTATCACAAGTACTAAACGCACACAAATCATTTGCAGCAGCGTATGGATGCGTATGGACGATGATTTAAAACAAACAAAAATGTTGCTACGTTGTCACAATCAGGCGGACCCTTTTACTGCGAATCTCCATGCATCGCTGGATGCGTTAGCGTTCGGCATCAAACGCATGACTTTCGAAGGAATGGTAAATTATACACGGAAAACTGCATACAGCAGCAGCCCTACATTACATGCGTGTAACTATTGTCAAAGGACACCAATGGATGATGCTGACCGTTGTGTCTACTTCGCTCATAAATTAGCGAATAATTAATCATACCACAGCGTTCGTGTAACGATGTTGACGAGTAGCTTTCGCCGTATGCATGCATGTAGCTGATACGAAGGGAAACACAAAGAGGAGATGATTTATTCGAAGAAATAACTGTACGACGAATGGACAACTCCAATGCTTCTCGCTACGGGCTCTGGGTAGCGCAAATGCCCCCGCACAGGTTAACAAAAGCTTCCAAGCAGACAAACTATGAAGGACAACTGAAGCCTTAACACGCATAAGCCTGAAACCATCGAAGGAAGCCGATAGGAATCCCCACAGAGTGACACAGTGTGTGCATCAGTGTGCTTCGAAAATGCTTTTCCTTCCCGGAAAACACACAGCCACACACACACACACACACACACACACATTACACACGGGTAATGGGATGTTACGTACCTGGAAGAATCCCGATCTCTCTGGGGCGTTCCAAACAGACTCTTGCGCTGTCGTTCCGGTGTCTTTGGAGCGGAAACCTTCCTAGTCGTCAATCGTGGACTGCTGCTGCTAGTCTTTTCGCTCTGTGAATATGTGCAGGACAAAAGGTACAATTTGTGTCTACTTTCGCAAACAACCTTTGATGATTTGTAGTAGGGTTTTTGGAAAAATTCTAATTACAGTGTTAATGATTTTGCTAATCATAAAAGAAACTCGGCAAACAAACCGGGACGCACGGTACAGTGTAACAAACGAGTACAATTTTCCCATTCCACGGAGGAACTGCGCTGTGCAGTTGGCGTGTTCGAGACCCAACGGAAAGCCGAACGGAAAGGAACCGTAAAACAGTGTACAATCCGTCCGGCAGCGGGCATACCCATCGCTGTGGCATGAGCTTAAGCCGTAATAGTAATTTAATGGTAAAGGTCGTCCGGTGTACAGTGGTCAGTGGGTACCGCACCGTAAAGCTTCTCCCGAAGGCTAGCTCCCGCAGCGCGCTAGCGAGTCATTTCTAATCCCGTTCCCAGAACTCTGGTTCGTACACGTACCTTGTTGAACAGGCTGCCATCCCCGTTCAGCTGCAGGCTGTGTCGATGTTGACAGAGGGCCGCATGCGGGATGGCAATGTTGTGGCCGACGCTCGGGCGACGGTCCATCGGCAGCAGATGAGGCGGCGAAATACTTTTTGTGGACGTGGCCGTTGTCGTCGTCGTTATCGTAACCGTCGTTGTAGTCGTGGTCGTCAGATAAGGTTGAGTTACGATTTTCGGACCTCCAATCTCGAGCCGTCCCTGTACGATGGTGGCTTGTTCCGATTTTAACGGAAGTGATTGCTGCTGCTGTAACTGCTGGTGCAGCGGGGCAGCACCATTCGACGGTTGTCCGTTGGAGGGGCTGTAGCAGGGAGTGGTGGTGACGGTCGGGGGTGTTGGAGGTGTTTTAATTTGTTGCTGCTGATGTTGTGGCGAATGATGCTGCTGCTGCTGCTGTTGTTGTTGCTGATCCTGCGAAGCTGGCTGTTGTTTGTCCGGTGTTCGTGATGTCTGACCGGGCCCGTGCTCCGTTTGGCTTGTATCCGTAGTGCAGATGGTGGGCGTAGGGGGTGTTGTGGTGGAAGCGGTGATGGTCGTGGTGGAGTGATGGGTAGAGATTTTGTGTGCCTTAGGATTAACACGCTCGGGCAATGGGCTGGTGGGTGCTTTGCCGTACTTAAACGTTCCCTCTGTTGGTGTGTCGTCTGATTTATCCTGTCCCCCGGAACCGGTTGATCCTACCAGTGTGACGCTGCTCAGATTGGACGGGGAGGAAGGACCACTCATGGCCGTTTCTAAAAGATGTACAACGCACGACACCGAGGATTAGTACACAGGCCGGTCAGAGTGTGGGACACTCGAGGCGGAAGTGTGTAATGTATCATAAACATTGCTTAATCACCTGTTAAAGTATCGGAGCTACTCGAGCCGGGCATCGTTTTCGGTATTACCAGGTACGAGTCGTCCTGTGGTTGCTGATGAAGCTGGTGCTGAGATTTACTCTGCACATGTGCCGTGCCGCCCGTCGGTTCGATTGGCTTCTCCTCCACGACCTTCTCGTTCAGATGATGCGTGCTGTGGATTATTACTGGACCCACCTGCTCCGGTATCCAGGAGAGCGTTTCCTGCTCGGAGTTCTGGTGACTTTGATAACCCCTGCGAGAGCCCCGAAAGCGTAGACCTGTTGAGTCACCGCTCATGGAGCGATCACGGTCCGCTCCTTCCGAGCAATAACCTAGCGCCGAGGAAAATAAAGCCATTTCATTGAATGTTTGACACGTCCGAATCACTTATTGGCATGGCTTGCACAGCAGCTTACCCGAAACGGAGCTTGCTCCGGATGTGCGGCGTGGGGAAGCACGGCCGTCTTGATACGGTAGCTCAAGGAAATCTGTCTGATGTTCGCAATCGCACGATGGCTCCACCGGGGGATCGTAGAAAACGCTTTTCAATGCATTCAGAACCGTTTCACCGTCAGTGAACACCCGGTACGTTAGCAGGAACGTGTTTAAAAAGTCTATCGACAAGAACCGCAGATCCGTAAGACGTTGCAGCAAACGCTCCGGTGTAGCGTAGCGCACCTGCGGCAGTTTGCACGAGTTCAATGTTCTCGAGAAACGTATATCGACGTCATCCTTAAATAGCCGTGGATCGGCACGTAACGCTTGATGGCCTGCAAGAAGAGATGCTTCAGATTTCGATTTCGCCAACAATCGACAACCGCCGCCCAGGCACAAGAAACATGCAATTCAAAAAGGGAAGGGATCAATGCAAGCACATCCAGTTTCCATCCAGAGGGCAAGTGACATACAGTTTTGTGTGGTGCAGTGGGAAGAGAGAAACAGAGAAAGAGACTGGATCAGGATACCACCGGGATGAGAGCAGGCAACAGCTAGCTGATAGTTTGCACTACAGTCAACATTCACGGTACAGCCTCAGGTCTTTACTTACCTCCCGAGGAGCCTCCGATACCCGGCGAAAGCAAAGAGTGCATATGAATGTTATCCAAACACTGGGAGATATCGCTTATCCATGCTTCCTTGTCTTGAATTGTGGGTGCCACTAGATGGATTCCGTGGCGGGCTCCGGATTTCGATTCAACAAATATCTTAAAGTCCCGGTTGCCCGCATTGACCGACTCTGTTACGCTCAACGTACTGCCACGGGTCGATGCGGAACAAACGGATGCATCCTCATCATCGTGCTGAACTTCGCTCGGATCTTCGACGAGAGTCGCATCAGCTAGAGGAATTTTTCCCACATCCGGTAGCAGATGTAAACGGCCGCCCGATGTTCTGGAAATTCAGTTGAGTTCAAAGATAATTGTTTGCTTTCCCAAACCCAAGGAATCGTTGCTTAAAGCTTCAAAAGCTCTCACGTTTCCTAAAACATCCCCTAATCGAAATCTGATGCATAGTATGAAATATTTCACGTTTCTCCTTCGTAGAATGTGTCATGAAACATTTCACAGCGTGAAAGGAAAAGCTCCGGGCAGGGTTCCTTACCTTGTTGCTATAATCATGTGGTTCGAAAACAGGAAACATTGCCGAACGGCATCTCGTTCGCTTTTGAATGACGCTAGGCGGCTGCGTATTCGTCCTCGACCAGGCGGAACTTGTACCAAGCTTCCTGTGAACGAAAATTTGACAGCATAAGTTGTGTATCTGACAGCATGCACAGGAAAAAGGCCGTTACATTCAAACATCTCACATCGATCGATCTCACCTTGTCTCACAAACACCTGATTGACGTCGAGCAGAATGTCGCAACCTTCGACAATCATCCGCTCGACGGCAAGATTTTTGCGTAAGTTTTCCGTTTCCGACACCTCGTCGTGCATCTGGCGCGACAAATCTTCGAGCTGCTGGCGCGCATTTTGCAGGCTCTTCCGCTCGACATGGTCGTGCGGGGTGTGTGCCAGCAGCTCGTGCAGCGTGATGATGTAGCGCGGAATCTGATGCATCGGGTAGGTGAGAAACGTTTCGAGACTGCGGCCCTGGCAGGATGGTTTCGCTTCCAGGCGCTTCAGCACCGTCGCAAAGTTGGTGTTGCTCTTGCACTCGGTCAGCACCTGTAGACTGTAATGGTGATTGCGCACATACTCCTGGTAGATGCTCAGCATGGGCAGCAGCATGTCGAACAGATCGCCTAGAAATGTATTCGGAAAATTAAAGCTAATTTTATACAAAAAGATGAATGGGCAGATAGGGATGTGAGGCGTGCACGGGCCGCAAGAAGGCTGCGTTAGGTAGGTGAGCAAGAAGTGTGAAGAACGGCCGGGTGGCATCATTAGCGAGCAGCCCAGGCACAGGTTTTTTTGTGTGTGTGTTTTTTTTTGTTTAGTCACGGAGTAGAAGCAGTCTTACCAAGCACTAGCGTTGGCCAGGACTCCAGTCGTGAGGTCAATCCCTTCAGGAAGATCTGATGCAGGAACAGAACCGTTTCCGAGTTGAGAAATATCGAGTTGACGTCTTCGTGCGAACAGGGCGGTCTCTTGGAGCTGGCAGCCATCTTGAATGGGCGTAAAAAGCAGGCCACTAGCACCTCCAGCTGCTCGAGATATTCCTCCTCCGCCTCGACCATGCTAAACACCAGATGGTTCCGCTTGCGCATACTTTCCGCGTGCGGTGACCGGATGTACTCCTCCACGATCTGCTTCCAGCGCCGTCTGCATAGCCATCCGCGAAAGAAGCTCTGCACCTTCTTAATCTTACGCAGCTCGATCGAATCCTGCACCGAGGCGCATAGTCCTGGGAGCGAACCGTGATCGTCCTGCGAGTCACCCGGCACACTGAAGCTACCCCGTCCGACGGGTGTGGCCGAATAGCTCGAGCGGGTCTCCTTTCTGAGCACACAAATCTAGCCGAACCGGAAACGAGCAAATGCCGTCCGTCAGGAAATATCGTGAAAACGGAATGTCGACACGCGCCAAAACCGGAAACGAGGAAAGTCAAAACAATAATTAGTTCTTAACTGTGTGCGTGGCCACCGCTTTACCAGTATACCCGAGCAACCCACTCGCTGATAGCCTACCGCCTGCCTTCTCTCCAACACCCAGGCCAGGCTTCTCAGAAACCACTGAATGCTTCCGGAAAAGCTTCCGGCCAATGTCGTTGAAGTGTGTGGCGAAGCGAAAGGCAAGCAAAAACTGGAGACGATTAATAACCTAAAAACCTGTGCCGTACCGTTCTGTCCCACGGGATACAAACACGCGTACAAACAATCCTCCCGACAGTCCCTTTCCTACTTGTTCTCTGTCCTCTGTCCCCTGTTCCATCACAAATCACACACACACATACTTACCTCGGCACGAAGCTTTCGTATTTCCGAAGCGAGCTCCTCGCACTGCTGAGTGTACTGCCATTTGGCCGTTTTCTCGCTTTCGACCACTTGCAACAGATGGACATGCTTCTGCTCGAGTTCCTCCTTCTGAAGCAGCAGTTTGTTGAAGCTGGCGGTGGTGTTTATTCAAGAGCGCGCGTGTCGAGCGAACGAGCGGTTGAACATACAGAAGAAATACATATATTTATGTGAACCATTTCGAAAGGGACCAGATGGAGGTGAGGTGGGAAAAGGAAAAAGAGGAGAAAGAAAGCCGTTTCCACAGTAGAAAGTGCACCTCACTAGAGAGCGAGAGAGAGAGCGAGAGAGAGAGAGGGCAAGCCTTCAAAGCCGACAAGTGTACTAATTAAAATGCAATCAGTTGAAGAGCGTTTGGGAGTCGAGTGTCGGCTGCCGGTTTCTTGCTGGCTGGCTTCTCACTTTTGCAATGAATATGCATGAGGACAGTGAAGTGAAGAATTTAAATAAGGACCCGGTCCGGTACGTGAACCCCGTGGGAAAGTGGGTGGAGCTGGGTGAGAGATTTATTACACTGTCTTCAATAGAAACATTCGTTCGGTTCCCAAAACCAAAAGAAAAACCTTAATTAAACATGTAAAGTTATGCGATAACTATTTCTCACGTTGGGAACGGCTATAAGTCATCCACCATTCGGGCACCATCATTAAACTAGGATAATGGGGGTTTGTTTTTCTTTTAGCAGGAAGTTCTGATAGTTAAGCTTCACTTACCTTGCCTCGCGTATGGCAATGATCCAGGCAGAGCACTCTGATTCCGTGGCTGCACGCAGTTCGTACTGTCTTTGATTTTCTCGTCGGTAGCAAATGGTGAAGCAATGCTGTTGGAAAACAAATGACACCAATAGAGTTAGTATTTTAAGATTAAGTTGTAAAGATGGAGGACTGTTGGAAAGTTTTTCTGTCAAACTAAAAAAGTAATATATTAGGCAACCTAATCGTGATAGTGTTCTGAAATTAACTGGGACTTTTATCGTCTCATGTACGTAAGGCATTGACATTCTTGTAAAATCTCTATAATTGTTGCTTCAAGCATTCCCTATAATAAGAAATCCTATTATGGCTCTGTTATTGAACCCAATTTAAATTTAAACCCCCCAAATATGGACCCCTTTTTGCATATTCCGCGAATGAAAAAGGATCAATTACTTAGAGTCGCTGTATTGAGCATTTATGGTTGCTCTTTAATGTGTATCACGGGTTTTGTTTTCCTGTACCGAAAACAAATCGTTTGTGGAGCTATACGCGGAGCGCAGTTGAGGTTAAATGAAATATTACACCCGTTCTCCACGGTTACATTCCGGGATGGATTAGATTTATGAATCTATAAATACCGAGGCCCAGCAATTGCTGCTGTGGTACGATACTTCATCCTTTTCTTCCACCAGCTCGTCATGTTACTGACTAGTTGCCTTCGCCATTCAGATACTACGCCGAAGAACAAGACGAGAAATTGTAATCAAATTTCCTTCCATTTCTTCTCCGGTCTTAGGTCCTGGGTCCTGAGTCTTTGGCGCACTGGTATGCCGCATTGTTGTTGAAACGTCCGTTTTGTCTGCATTCATATCCAGCGGCAATCGTACAATGCTCCTCAGCACAGGAGATGACCACAAGTAAGAATGGCAGGAGAACCGTATCGTGCTCGTCCATTTCCGCGGGTCTTTTTCCCCTGGTTGTTTTAGAATGGTGTAGAAGGCGCAACCATGACACAATAAAAAAGTGCTCCAAAGTGAAAGCGCACCGGAAACGGCACGGTTCGTTTGAAAAATTCATCCAACACAAACACATCGGCGTCCCAGAGTAAGTCCCTGAAGTAAATCTCCGCAAAGGAGCGTTAGTGTACATGTGCTGAGTCGATTAATTTTTAAGCACTTTGAATTGCTTTATTTGGAGGGCAAGTTGTTTTGGTGCGAGCTAGCTAAAGCTAACAAATTTGATTAAATTGTTTTCCTGCCAGAGAAAACACTTTGGAAGAAGCGTCGTGGCCTGTAGAAGACGTCCCATCCCCCTCGACGTTGTAATGCAGCAACGGGTTTCGGGTTCGCAGTTGCATCCAACTATGTACCAAAGTTCGTTACCATTCGCTCCGACGCTGAAGCGTTTTTATCATCCCATTTCGCCAATGGCAATGTGGTGCAAAACACTCCAAAGCTTGCCACCAGCTTTGCAACCACGAAACCGCCTGCCGAACCTGCCGCTCTGTTCTGGCAGGTCGAGGCGCCAGGACCAAAACAGAAAACTCATTACACAACCAAAACCGAATAAGGGTTCGAATTAAATTCTTCCCTGCTTATCTTGTGCTGCTTGAAAAGTGTGATTTTGCCATAATTGCCAGCAGCTGTGACGATGAAAGGAGTGGGATTAATTATTCGCACCATAAACGCCCGACCGGAGGCGAGGCAGTGGGCCCACTTAGCGGGATGGATGAAGTGCCCGACGAACCTCAAAAGAGCCATCGCATCACTATCGCATCATTTTGAGTGTTTGCATGTTTGAAGTGAATTAGCTTAACTCGTGTAAACAGTCACACTAAGGCACAGACGGTGAGTAGCGAAGAATGTGTACAGTTCACAAAAATTAGTCCCATTCGTCGAAAACTATGAAAGATGATTCCGTGAGGCAAATCCGGGAGAGATGGTCGAGCAGCAGCTGCACTCTTACCATCATTATATGACGCAGAGAGCTTGTTTGAAGTCTCAGATAAGCTTACCATGCTTGTTCGAATGGCAATGACATCACCTCAACTCAAGATCCTTTGCTACCATCGTGGTCCTATGCCTAGCCTAGTACCTCTACTCTCTAAGCTGATGCTTGAGATGATCATCCGAGCTTCAGAGGCCAATCTAGTCAATGCAGATTGCATCTTTAAGGTTAGTCAAAGCTACACCTGTCTTCACAAGGCTCAAAAGTCAGCACCGGTAGCAATTTAGCTATTGAGATAAGCGCTTCTGTTCACTTCAGAAATCTTCTCCACTAAAAATACCTGTGCGTTCGAGACAACAGTGTTTATTGCTGTCTCCAAACTATTTTAGGTTTGTCAACTCATGAGAATGACGTCTTTTTCAAATCGTCCACATGGATAAATGAGATGTAGGCAATGTCGTTGCTGCATCTTCATCAGTGGTTCAACGGTGGTACGTGCATGGTATCAAGGATTTCTTCAGCAGGCTAAAAGCGGTTGTAACATCTGATAGATTGTAATTATAATGATAAGCTCCAGAGGGTCGATAAGTAATTAACTAATATACGCTAGTTACACACTGTATTGAGTGTGTGAAATTATGTACCGTCATGATCATGTTGTGAATGTTGTAATTCTTCTGGCATAAGTGTTGCGTCGTAGAAAAGGTCGGAAGAACTTTCTCAAACTTTCTCTTTGTTTGTAGCGAAATAGCGAAGGTGTGTCTACTAGCTGAAGGTTTAATTGTGATTCCCAATAGTTCATCTTACATTCATCCGATCTATCTTTGGCTCGGTAAATGTATGCGGATAGCCTAACCGTTAGGCGTGAACAATAAGCTGAAACCCACTGTACTTTGAGTTCCTTTGCTACTAAAAGAAACGAGGAGCGGTTGCCGAGGGTAAAAGTTAGTATAAATAAATCTTCAGCAATTCTCAAGTCAAATCCTCAAGTATGTTTTCGTTACAATCAGCCTTCCGTTGTTGATTTAATAATAAAGTGAAAATAACATAATCAACAACTGCTGCCGTGTGTATTAAACACGTTCCCAAACTTCGCCACAAATGCGCTGATTGTATCGCGTATCACGCAGACACACACACACACACGCCCTGAAATGATCGATTCATCAGCATTGTGAATTAATCATGATGGAACTAAATCGTAACTGAAATTGAACCATTCTTCGTTCGTTTCGCATTCCGAAGCGCGCGCGACGGTAAACGCCTAAAATTGCTATAATTTAGTTTGATTGGTTAGGCTAAGAGAGTAAGAAAGAGAGAGAGAGAGAGAGGACAAAGGAAACTCAAAAACCACACGCCCGCGTCGCCATTCGTTTCCTATTCCAAGGAAATGGATCAATCGCTCTGACAAGCAAAACACACCCGTTTTCTCCCGGTGTATCCTTCCGACGCTGCCAAAATTTTCGATCCAGCAGATAAGCTGCAGAAGCAAAACTTTTCAATTTTACAACGACGACAACGCGAGGAGGACGGAAAACCTAAGGCTAGGGCGACGGGTGGGAAAAGAAAGAGAAGAAGGAGTGTGAGGGCAGTTTGATATTTCTTTGACTTTTTGCGCACGACAGCACGCCCCATCCCGAGGAGGGTCAAATTCCCATTTGAGGTGCGATTGAAAAGTGGGAAAGAATGAAAAACAAACAATCCATTTTTGGCTTTTTTAACAACAATAACTAAGGGCACGGAACAGGGAACAAAAAAGATTAAAAATTATGTTCACTCTAAAAACAGCGCTCTGCTGTGGGTGCTTTAGATTGGGCAAATGAAGTTCAAAATGGCCGACACGCTACTGACCTCGGCAGAGGAAGGTGCGCCGGACTTTAACTTCCGCATAGCATAGCACCGTGTCCTGTCCGCGTACAAAGCGTAGAACAAAACGCCACACCGTTAAGCAGACAATGGACATCGGTGTACAGAGCGTTCTCTTAAGCATATGTTTTATTCATGTGGCTTTCTTATTATGTTATCAAGTAGCAAACGAAGAACCGGCAGTGTGCCCCTTGCAGTACAGCTCACTCAACCTGCTGAATGGTTTTGATCTCGCACGCCTTCACGTCTTAATTTCATCGTTCTTCAACCTCATCTCAGGGTTGTTCATGAATATCTGATTACCGGCAGCCCTTGCTTTGCTGCTGCCTGTTGCTGCGTCCGGTGCTTCTTTTCTCTCCCCCGACCTTCTGACTTCTGGCGCCACCCACACGCCAGGTGCCGTTTTATGAAGAAGCTGTTTTTTCGGGTGGGAAAAGCTCTCGGTTTCTCGCTTTTTTGTGATTCGCCCGACGATTTGTTGCGATAGCTTCGTAGAAGGGAACGAAAAAAAAAACTTTCCCCATTTGCAAATCGTGCCTTTCGGATCTAGACGAGAGCAAGCTGGCCACAGCTTTCGTTGCTTTTTTTATGGTGATAAAATGTGAAAAAACAGCTTGCTCCTAGGAGCGATGTAATCGTAAACGGGAATTCATTGTACAGTTGATCTTCCTTCCTTTTTTAATTCAATTCTATTTTCCAATGTAACAATCCTTTGTAATCCTTCTAATCGATACGCACCCGAAACGGCAAAGATTGTTTCGCTTCTTCTCGCTGCACGGTGGGTGATGATTTATGTTCACATTTGGCCGTCGCTCCCTACATGTGTTACGCTTTGCCATTACGTGCTCTACCCGTTGCTCGGTGTCCGTTTTATGTACACCGGGAAAAGTGTAATCTAACACCTGCCGCGCGACTTGCAGTGCATAAACGCGCGCTCGCAACAATGATTGTCACACATTTGGCTGGGCGATCAACGACGGTGGTACCGGGCGGCCATAAAACCCCGTAAACGAATGTTTCACGTCCCGGCAATAAACTGCGTATGTGATAAATTGGTCTCATATATTAATTTTTCTTCCAATCTCACCCATTCGTCCTTGTCCTTTCTATCCGTCCCGTTTTCCCCGCGTGTGCCCAAGTTCACGCGTGAAGGATTATCGCAACATCCTCGTGTCCCAGAATCCCCAGAAAACCCCGGGCGAGCCGTACCGCCGCAAGCACCAAAGCCAAAACCCCAATCAAAACGATGACACTTTTCGCCCGGGCTTCGACCCAGGACATCCGCGCGATATGAAACCTCTGGCAAGTACGCCCAGCATGGTACGGTTGTGTACGTGCACCCGTGCTCGTCTACAACAAGTTCAAGGACGAAGCGTCGCTTAGCCAAGCGACAACGAAAACTAACACAAAACGTCCGTAAACGATACCGAAAATTGATTTTCCTTCCTCATGTGTGGTGGTGGCTGGGAAAATAATGTGCGTACCTGTAATTTTTCTTCCTTAATAATTTTCGGCGCCTGACCGCTGCTAGTTGATATGGGGGGTCCTGATATCGAGGGGGCTGAAACAAGCCGCTCACAGTAGCAGCCCTCCAGAAAGATTAGTCCGGAGGGCCGCGACGATTGTTCGGATTCGTAGTAGAAGAGTAAGTTCTGCGGGAAATAGGAGAAGCGAGAATAAACACAACCACGAATTAGAGTAATTTGCTAATGATGATGTTGATGGGTGCGCAATTTACACCAACACCTGCACGACTTACCTGGTAGAGCACAAACCAACGCATCTGCCATTTGTTATTATCGGATGTGCGTTTGTGTAGATGTCCGTGCTGAAAGCGAAACAACGACAAACAAGGATTAATTGATATAGATGTATTTAGAGTCCGGGAAGCTTTACCGAGCTTTATACACTCTAGAACTTTTTGCTCTGCTGTTGCTCGTTCTTCTGTACTTTTAGTACTTTCCGGAGCATTACTTTGAACGACGATATTATCCGAGAACCTACGACACTATAAAACAAACTGTTCCCCACGGTACATCCCTTCAAATCCTGGCGGCTTTATGCTTTCGCCCTAGCGCTTCAACATGCCCGTCCCGGGTTAACATGCTGTACTCTAAATTGATATTGGTTTAACCCGCAGCGTCGGTCCGTGTCTGTGTCGGAGCAACAAGCTCCCCACAAGGGGATCATGTGCGACACAACGCTCGCAACGCTAACGGAACATGGTGCGAGAATCCGACAACACGGCCAGGATGACGATGCTCAATTAGAGGAAAATATGTGTTCCACCCGGCAAGTGGTAAATAACTGTAACGACAAAACTTTTCCCTGCTCGCACAGCATCAGGTTTTGTCGAAAATGAACCCTTAGCTCGTCGTCGCATGTTAGCTGTGTCCATGCAAATACCAACTTCTTCTTCTGCTGCGGACACAACAACCACAACAGCATGGGCAACATCGTACAACGTACGTGAACATTATTTGGGTGTTGTGTTTGTTTTTTTGTTTTTGTGCTGTGTGCGGATCAGTGTTCAGACATGGGTGTTCCGAAATTTAAATAAAATATGTTAACGAAGAACAACAACACGTTTGCTGCACGGTGGGCATTCGTTGGGAAAATAATGTTTAGCTCAATTTTGTGGATTTTAATGGATGTATCAGTTTTACCTCAAACTACAGATTTTGAAGAACTACATAAATAATTGATCTGTTTGTTTACTAACAATAAATCATATTAATACCAGGCGTCTCCATTGTGAAGCTCCTAAATATTTTTAAGCTTTTTCGTATGAAAAGTGTTCGGAAAATATGTCTAAAATATTCAATAGTAACGTGCAGAACAGAGAGATCACTTATTAAAACCATGTCTCTGATGTTATTTCTTACAAATACAAAAATATATTAATTAATTCTATTTCTTTTCATCTGTCCCTAGATTCGCCTACTGTGCAGTTGGAGGATGTGTGTACAACTGTAAAGAAGGCCCCTGAATATGTGTGACGTGAATGTATCCACTTACCATCGAGTGATCATACTGTGCCCGATCGGACAGCATAATCAGCTGGTTCTCGTTTACCCGCACGGAACGCTGCATTTTGGGGCTGAGCATCGATGAACGGCTTGTTGGAAAAGTGAAGCTCACTCAGCACTGGGATTAACTGTTATCACACCAACTCCCAAACACACACACGCACGCACACACTCACAACTCGGTAATACTCTTTAAATATTTGTAACAAAGTGACACCTTACGATGGTGGAATTCTCACTAGCACAAGCACCACACCGGCACTACGACTGACGGTGGTCTTTTTTTCGCGGCCCAATGTTTGATGCTGTCTGGTGGATGCTTCCCGTAATGCCACTGCTATTGTCATCGTCGGTTTGCCAATGGGCAAGTGTACCATCTTCACCAGTGTCACACCACAAGCACACACGCTAGCACCTGGTCCAAGCACAGCGCTGTGAGCTGTGTAAGGACACGTTCAATTCGGCCACTTTACTGCTTTACTGTCCGCTTGTCTCTGCTGCCGTCTTCGATTGTCATAATACTGGGCACGTTTCCCGATCGCGATTCGATTCCCACAAAGCAGTGCATTGTTTGACTGTTGTCACATGCTGTCACGCAGTGTGCCCCGTCAATATCTTCCCGCCTCGATGACTCGGCAGGGGCGTTCCGATCGGACAGCATAATCAGCTGGTTCTCGTTTACCCGCACGGAACGCTGCATTTTGGGGCTGAGCATCGATGAACGGCTTGTTGGAAAAGTGAAGCTCACTCAGCACTGGGATTAACTGTTATCACACCAACTCCCAAACACACACACGCACGCACGCACACTCACAACTCGGTAATACTCTTTAAATATTTGTAACAAAGTGACACCTTACGATGGTGGAATTCTCACTAGCACAAGCACCACACCGGCACTACGACTGACGGTGGTCTTTTTTTCGCGGCCCAATGTTTGATGCTGTCTGGTGGATGCTTCCCGTAATGCCACTGCTATTGTCATCGTCGGTTTGCCAATGGGCAAGTGTACCATCTTCACCAGTGTCACACCACAAGCACACACGCTAGCACCTGGTCCAAGCACAGCGCTGTGAGCTGTGTAAGGACACGTTCAATTCGGCCACTTTACTGCTTTACTGTCCGCTTGTCTCTGCTGCCGTCTTCGATTGTCATAATACTGGGCACGTTTCCCGATCGCGATTCGATTCCCACAAAGCAGTGCATTGTTTGACTGTTGTCACATGCTGTCACGCAGTGTGCCCCGTCAATATCTTCCCGCCTCGATGACTCGGCAGGGGCGTTCGTTCGTTCGTTTGTTTGTTTGTTCAGGTTTGTTCTCTTTTTGCTCGCGTCTCGTTGCTCGCGTCAGTGGCAACAGCGATGGTGGCAGCAACAGCAGCAACAGCAGCAGCAGCAGTAGTAGCGATGAGAAAACGTCATTGTGCCAGGCACCGTGTTTCAGCCCCCTCGTCGACCGCCTGTTAAAGCGTCCCCCTTGTGCGGGGGTGGCGGTGGTAGTGGTTGTCGCGGCTTCCCTCGAGTACACCCGCGTCGGTAGCCCGGTGGTAGGCTGGCTGGCTGGCTGGCTTGCGGTACCGGAACGGGTGCGCTCGATAAAGAGACGATGAAGTCTGTTGCGGCCCTCAGAAATTCATTATTTACCGAGAGCTTGCTGATGAGCTACGCCGCGTCTGTGCTCCCTGCTAGTCCATCATGCTAATCATGACGAGGCAGCTGGCAAACTGCGAGAAAGTGAAGAAGAGAGACGGATGAATTATAACAGCTTATCAGCCTCCAACAAGAAACCAAACCAACCAAACGGGGCCACCGAAAACAACAAGCCACCGTGTGCCGAAAATTATGTTTATTCGCGCTTGCAAATAATTTTATTAAATATGCGCGAGGACCGACCCACCTCATCCCCGGAACGCATAAACACGGCTATTTATCGGTGCTGCCAGCGCGTGTGTGCGGTTCGGATGCGAATGCCTCCGGAATAAAAAGTGTACGGAGCACTAATTTCGTGGAAAACTCACGGCGGTTGCGGTTGCGAGCTGGGAGTTAATCTGTTCGCGCTCTCTAGAGAGCAACCAGGAGCGAATAAATCACATCGCCCGGGCCGGCACCGGGAATGGAAAGAAATCTAAACACCCATAACGATAATCCATTTACACTCGATCAACCTGCCACCGGGCGGAGAGGTTTCAATTCGCCTCGTTCGTTTGATCTCCAGCGCCAGCAAACGATTGGTGTTAAATTACCAGATTTATGGCACCATTTAGAACCGTACCCGGCAGTACTAGTACGGCTACGGCTGCTCCAATCGGCAACCGGTACAAGAACACGCCAAGCCTACGGAGGCGCGAGCTCGTTCCGAGTTGGCTGGCTGGCTTGCTGGGATGATCATCTTGAACCACCCGCATCACAACAGCGCACGGCGAGCACGAAGATTCTTGGCGGCGGCCACCCAGATGTTTGCCCTCCACGTTGAAGCCTAATGGAGACAAATGAACCTTTCGCACGCTACTCCTAGCATCAGCGCGTGCGGACAGCCGGAGAAGAACGCGGTCCAACTTCAGCGGTAGATAAAGCATCATTTACGCGCCGTTAGTGAGCGTTAGGAGGTTTGACAAAGATGGCGCTGTCGGTAATGTAGCGCCACTCAGCCGTTCCGACCTTTAAAACCCTTTGAAGAGGAATTTCCAACGAAATTATGTGCGGCGCTGATGGACGTGATGACGTTAACCGGGTTGTCCGTCCGGTGGTTGTGTGGTTTCGGAACCAAACTTTGCTCGTCTGGGCGGTACGCGAAACTTTTCTCAAGCATCCACACACACACACACAGACACAGTCGTAAAGAAGCCAGGTAGATGGGTAGATTAAAAGTAAAAGCAGAACTCTAATAGCAAAAAAGGGAGCGAAAACTTTTACTAGCTGACCTTCCCTTGGTGTGTTCGCCGGTGGTCTGTATGATGTGGTTATATGAGCGCTTGTATCACCGTTCCTTCCATATACTTTTGCTGTCCGAACAAAAGCTTGCATTGTGTTGTGTTTTGCATTTGTAGACTTTTCATCTAGCTTTTTTGAACAAAAAAAAACACAAAGAAAAGTTTCCTCTTTACATCGTTTGTCCGCATCCGGTAAAAGAAAAGTTCGATCGATTGAGATTGTATTGTACGGTCAATTATTTCTTGAGTGTATCCTTTTTTGTATCACATACACACACAGACAGGCATACCGTACACCATAAGCAAACGTGACGAATGAAATTTGATTAGAAGAACAAATCCCAACGGGAAATCGTAGCATCGTAGGAGGATAATTTAGCGAATCGTAATACAAAACCATTCACACAATCGGTAGCGGGCGCAATGAAACAAGCTAGCAAGAGAAGAACAAAAACTCGATCCTTCCTGTTTCACGTCGGCCTGTTTTGCTGCAAACCCATTCGAGCGCTCGCATGTATGGAAAGCTTACGCGCGTACGCTTCCTTTCCTTCCACAATGAAACACACGCGCTCTGTATCAAGGGGATAATATTTCAATGGCTTCAATCGATAACCAATAATAGACGAGATAGAAATGAAGAAGGAAAAAAAGTATAACGCAACCCGGTGGCGTCGTATGCTTCAGGGAGGGAGCTTTTTTCGATCCCATTTTCATCACACACCACAATCGCCAGATGGAGCCGCATGGTGCTCGATGAAAATGACATTTTGTGTAGTACGTGTACACGCGCCCGCTCTCATAAGCGGCTAATGTAATCCAGCGAGATGATCGATTTTTCGTGAGTTCAATATTTAAATTGCTTTCGCGTTTGGTCGGTGGCTGAAGACGGCGGGCTGTGTACGCATGTGGTCTGTTCGTCCAATGCAAGCGAGGTAGAATTATCGGAGCGGATCGGAATAAATGGAGGTGCCCATATTCAATCAGCTTGATGGACGCTATTTCCCGGCTGCCGATCATCACCGGCGTCCGTATGTCAAGCGGTGCGAGTGCGAGCTCTGGTCATAAACAAAACGGTCTCACAGCGCCCGTAAGCATCCGTACCGGGTAGCGAGCATAAAGAAAAACGTTAAAAAAAGCTGATTTCTGCATGCAAAAAGCTGCACACTACTGTCTGCAGCCTGCTCTGCCACCGTAAACTGTCAACAAATAATAGCAAATCGGTGGAAAAGGATTGTCATTTCCTGTGATTGTACAAAACAGGCGCGGAAAACAACGGTGCCAACCCAGTTCCGCCGAGTCAACATCATCGGTTGACGACCGCCGTCGACGATGGAGAGGGCCAATGCACTTGCAATGCCCGAAGCTTTCGGATCCCGTCGTTGTGCCATTGCACTAAGAGCATTATCGTACTCCACTTCTCATTACATCCTGCTCGAGGTGCACTTTTCCGAAACCATCATCATCATCATCATCATCATCGTGAACGTTTTTGTTCGCACCGGCATCGTCCCATCGTCTGACGTTTCTTTCTTGCGCTTGCACTCGTTCGCTCCACCGAGTGACATTGATACGGAAGTTCGTCGGCACCCGTCTTGTGGTAGCAGAATTTTCCGACAATGTTACTGACAATTGACAGACAATTGAAAAGAATAGTCATTCATTGAGTTGCCTTGTTGTTTTAAAGCACCGAAGTCACACGAACGGTTAACCACACACAAAACGTCCACTTGCTGTTTCATTTTTTTGTGTTTTGCTAAGCGATTTAACTTATTCAAATTGCTAATCAAATCAAATATAAGCATGAAGGGTTATTTATAACCCCGGGTTTTGCTTCGCGTATCCTCCCGCGAATTGGCAACAAATGTTGCAAAATGTTGATCACCCTCCATCTCGAGAAACGAGCCGATACAGCGGGTTTTTCTTTCCCAGTGGATCGTTAATAAAATGGTCCGTTTTATTGGTATGCATTAAAATAATATTTATGCTTCCCTCGATGATGCTTTTTCTGCCATTTTGTAAGGGCTATGTTTAAGTACGTGTGTGTGTGTGTGGTTGGTTATTTTTTCTCTCTCAAGTTGCTCGTGGGAACTTTCGTCCGTTTGCTGTACCCACCCAAGCCTGTGTATCCACAACGTTCGACGTGTTCGCCAACAAAGTCGCTCCCCCACAATATTCGACAACTTCGACAGCCGCAAAATCGGTCTTGTTGGCGAAAAGTTTGCATCATTTTTCCCCACCCAACGGATTTCCACGCAGCGCCATCGCGTTGTTGCATCGCGCTTAAAGGTATCTGCTGAAACGTCACGTTTTCGCGAGGGTTTGCTGTGGTTGCAAACGGTGTGGCCTTCTCCATGTTAGCTTTTACAAGCCCATTAAAGCGGGTTTATGGTCGCGAATCACGGTAGTAAATGTACCATGGTGGTTTGCGCTATTGAGCGCTATCGAGTGCTTCCGAAGTTAGAAGTCAATCGAGTGGCATTAAGAAACTCCTCCACCAGGGAAGCACTTGCCCGGATCGACCACGACCACGATCGCTAACGCAAATGGTAGTGTCTAGGGCGGATGGCTTGCTTTTTTTGTTGCAACGATTGATAAGGTAATAGAATTCATGTATCTGTATCTGTAACCTCAACGGTTGGGTTTAGTAACGGGAAAGCAAATGATGGCTGATGGAATCGATTTTTGTTCTCATATTGCGTCTGTATGCGCCTGTTAGGTATGCAATGCGCACCACACGCTCGATAAGATTGAATGAATTGAATAGTTTAAGTTAGAACCTTTCTTCTTTACAAACTATGCTTCATACCGAATGGAGCATTTTCCAACACATCGAGAAAACAGTCAACAGCTTTTCCCACGGTTAGTTATTTTCTGCAGTCTTTTGCGGTTTTTGCCAATTTGCTCAGAACTAGGGTAACACGCCCTACATACCTTCTAAGCATGCACGATAATTTCAGGCAAGCATAGAAAAGGAAATGCCTGATCGTCCGTGGCACGTCTGTCCTTTATCAACCCGTCCTTGCTTGAGACTCGTACCAATCGGAAGCGTTTTTAAAACGTGTGCCTCCAACACACACACACACATACCACAGGACGTGGACACCGTAGAGAATATTCAGTACCTTAAACCCCAAACCCATGACAAACGGAGGTTTATTTTTAGGTCGTCCGAATCGAGTCCCAGCATCGGGTGTAATCTTCTGCCAAGGCTGCAAAGCACAGGAGAGCAAGTGCAAAAACCATCCTCCCTGCTCTGCCCTCCCACACGCCTCACAAATCTAATCCTTCTTCCAGCCACTCGGGATGCATGCATACGGGTCCGACGGAAAGTCGATGAAAATCATCCTAAAACCCAAGCACGAACCGGAGGACGGTGGACTCGGTACGGTATCCGCTTTCCAAGAGAGCTTTTCGAGAGGGATCTCGGGCAGCAGTGTAATGACCCGGTACGTTCGTTGCTTCGTCGAATGTAAATGCGTCGGGACCGTAGTGCGTCGACGTCATCGCTCTGCCTCCTGTCCTCACAGCCAACTTGTGCTTCCCACTCGGGCGAATGTCGATTTCAGGAAGGATGTAACTCAACCGGGGAATATTTGTTGCGCCTAAAAACAGCTCACGAAAGCATGATAAGCCGTATCTTTTCGGGGAACTGGATCGAGTGGAGTGGTTGGTGGCGCGGTACCGTCTAATGTAAGATACATTTCAATTAAATTCGCATCTCCGAGAGCGTTGGATGGGTTTTTTTGTGACGGGATGAAAATAAACTTTCCTTCGCTCGGTGTGGTACCTGAATGTGCCGAAAAATTCCGAAAGTAGTATAGAATATGGTCGGTAAGCGGTATTTAAGCAGAGGGTTGTTTTGTTGTCTTATTGTTAGATGGCCGTTATTGTGTGCGATTTGCATTTGGTACTGGGGGGAAAAAACGCGCATCATCAAAATTTGATTAGGTAGTTAAACTTCGATACGATGAAGGACTCTTATTTACTGCGAAGGGATATGGGAAGTTAAAATTAAGTTTTAAAGATTGCTTTTTTTTTTTGTTTTCTGTACTGTTCGGCACAACAAATCGAAGAAGTGGTCAATCTGTATTTCCCTTTTAACGCACGAAATTTCCTCCATTTAACAGGAACCATCTTGCCGAACGATTAATACATGGTTCTACGGGCAGCAAACTGCTGGAACCCACCGGGCAGACCTTCCGCACGTGTCGTGAGATGAACACGCAATCAGTGGGAAAATCACTTCCCTCCATCTATCCAATGTTGATGTTTGACCAGCCGTTTTCCACCGATTTCCCATCACATCCGGCCGTAAGAGGACGGAATTCGCCGAATGCTATAAATAAAAGCGCTGCCTTACCGAAACTGAAGCTCTTATACCCGTACAAATTAAATCATCGTTCGGCAACGACTTGGAAAACCTCATTCCATCATCATCAGCGTCAGCATCATCATCGTCGTCGACGTTGTTGGCTGTAGTGTTCTTCCTGGAGCGAGAAAAATGCTTCCGGTTCGTATTGAATAGACTTTCACTCTTTCGCTACGTTTACGGGGCGAGACCACCCGGTCACGATTGTCTTACGGCGGACGTCTTCTTGACTCTGTCCCGATCTTGACACATCCTGAGTGGTATGATTAATGGAGGCACGCAGTTCTAGTACGCCGGAAAACGAAAGAAGCGAACAAACACGAAACAGCAGTGTCTTCCCGGTTCGGAGATTCGTGCGCCAGACACGGGAAAGCTTCTGCTTAAAACCTCGGCAGTGTTCGATCATGTTTGGCAGCCGAAATACTCGTTGATAGGAAGGGCTTTGGCGTATGCGAAGTACGTCACACGCAGTGGAAAGAAATCAGTGATGTGCGTTGCTGAATCGACCAGCTACCGGGAACAGTTTCCCACGCAATATGTCATCCAGAATCGATCGAGTGCGAACAGAGATCATCGTGTGGGTATTGCCTATTCGACGAACGATAAATGGAGACTACAGCGCTTGCAGGAGGACGCCCTTCTGGAAGGCAAATGGTGACGAAACGTGCTCAAAATTATACGGCATCAAGTTACGTACGTTTCGCGCCAGTAATATGATTTCAGCTTAGTAGCGCTTATGCTAATGTGATGAGAGTGCGAGATAAGTTTATGTGTGTCTGGGTGCGCGCATCGGGAGCACATCAGTGGATTATTTTTAATAATTGTAATAAAGAAAATTAGTCCATTAGCAGTACCATCACAGAAATTGGTTGCCGCACCGGGAGGAATGCGGATATTAAAATCCACGCGGTACGAAGAATGAGCATCATCCCTCCAGGGTGTAGGATGAAAAGATGTAAACGGTAAAGTTTTTCTCATCTTTTCAATAGACTGAAAAGTTTGCGAGCCATCATTGTGCTTTGCTCACATTAGCATGAAAATGAAAATTTGCTCATGGTTGGATGAAGGAACAGCTTTTATTGCCAGTGAGTAGGCTATGAAGGCTCGTTGCTTAGGAAGTACTGTCGATAGTTAGAGGTTGTCTTTTAATGCCTAGATCTGGGATCTGTGGACTAGATCACGAGTTTTTTATTCATCAAATAATAGATTGTCCTTGATCATCGTATGCAGAGCAAGATAACTACACACAAACACACACCCACTCTACGCTCAAGGACAGTAGTGCAACACCTCACCCACTGTCAACGACGACCTGTTGTTCCGCTCCAGTCAGCGTCTGTCTGGAATGACCTTGCTGCATACTGTGCAGTGTGGAAAATAGGCCACACGGAGAGCCTGGACATCGCCGCAAGGTTACACACCCATCCCATCGAGTAGCTCATCCGGATGTCCTTGCTCTCGTGTGGGCGCGCAATCAACCATCCAAACCATCCAGCCAGACCGACCACCCTGGGAAAACATCAAAGCTGCGCATTGTTTTAAGCAACAACAAAAAAAACAACTCTACCTCGAAAGCTCTTCGATCTGCCTGCTTGCTCGTTGTTCCGTTGTCATCAGACAACGGATTTAAGCGAAAGGTTCGGGCCGTTGGAAAATGTTACCTTCTTCACAAGTGCTGGGGTTTGGTTTATACGTCAACGTGCGCAATTTCTTACACATTTTCCAGGAATTCTTGTAGAACAGGATTTGGGGATTTTTGAGAGCGCTTGTGAAGCGTGTGGAGCCCCCATTCCAAGCACATTCTTTTCATCGTTCTTGATTCGCTTTGAGAGAATGCTTCTTGTGATGCTTGTGTCCCATCAACCTCCACTCCTTAATCCATGCGTACGCGTGTGTTGTGAAATGGAGTTGAAAATCGTTTGCTCCCCATTTACCAGACCTTGTTACATTACAGTCTGTTACAAGGATATAGCAATGTAGGGATGAAAACATCAGAAAAAAGGACATCTGATTAGTGTGGAGATAGTGATAAATCATGCCATAATTATCACCTTCACGGTCAACGGCGATCAACGGCTGGCACTGCCCAGGATTTCCACCCCCGGGGAATCGTGGTTAATTATGCGCAATTGAAATCAAGCAGGTGTGGAGCAGTTCTCACGGTGGCGTGCCACAGAAAGCGTCGTCCCTCCAGCTACACCACACCACCACCACCGAACTCTCTGTGAGCTGATTGACAAGTGAGAGAATTTAATTTAAAACTGCAATCGACAGGTGGTTCCTTTTGTGTTGCTGCTTGTTGGTACGCTTGGCGGATAGTGGAGCTTTCTGGAGTACACCACCAGTGTTCCTTCGTGTGCAACAGTGTGTGTCCGGCTTGTAGGTAAATTACCCTTCAGAAAAAAGCTGCTGATTCGAGGACCTTTTCTCTGTGTCTGGGGCCTCACGTCACAGTACGCTAATGAATTCCGGAATGAGCTGTCCCACCACATACACACACACACACGTGGACATGTGAAACACAAATTACCCTTACACTCATACATTTGCACGCACTGCTTCATGGGCCGCACTAATAGAGTGCCCCATCTTCCGCGGCGGAACTCCGCAGGACTCGCCCGTTTTTCACTTCACTAATCAAAGTTACCTTAGAGGACTTGAACTTGAGCTTTCGACAGTACAAAAAAGAGGTCTTTTCAGCGACGACACTAAACACACACTAGTCTCACTGCACTTTGGGCTGAAGGAACTTTAAATGAATCTTCATCTTCACTCTACCGCCACCGCCAGCACCACCTGCGCGTGCGGCCAATTCGGCTGACAGAATGGGAATCAGAGGACCCCCGAACACCGTACTAGAGACACACTCACTCACTCACACACACACACACTCACTGTGCACACTGTGTCTGAACAGTGCCTGATGCGCTCGAAGGATGACTTACGACTGGAAAAGAGGAAAATTTTCACTTTCCTCCGGAGCGGACACGGCGTGTCCGTGTGTAGGTCGGTCGTCGGGTTTTGTCGTCGTCGTTCTCACGCATCACGACTCTCTCGTCGCACGCGACTGTTTCGACATTTCTCGCTCACATCCTGCCCGACGGTTCGTGGTTCGTGCCACGCGCGATATTATGATAGGCACATTACGTATTTATGCTTTATGCTCTATCCATCCCAATACCAGTCCAGAACAAAACGTTTATGGTTATGCTGAGGTGGGCTTTAGCAACGGTCGCCGTCGTCACTTGAACTATGCACCCATGCTGTAAAGGTTCCGCTTTTCTCACGCTGTCACTGTAGCGTACACTAGTAGGCAGAGAAAAGTCAGCTGTTGCTATGATTGCTATATGATTGGAAGGGTGCTTGGGAAGCGTCCCAGAGTGCTTCGATTTCAATTACAAGGCGTTCTTTTTGGAGGAAAAAGTCTCAAGTTCCGGTAAGGAGTCCTTAGTTCCACTCCAAATATGAGGCGCCGGATGAATAATTAAAGTTCTCTACCTACGCTTCTCGAAATTCACTTTGCTGTACTCGGTACGATCGATTTGGCAACCCGTTGCTTGTTGGCGTGGATTTGCATCCGCTGTCTGTACACGGCCTTGGGTTTGGTCCTGGTCATTTACGATTTATCTGCGAGTATCAGTAGCACCAGCAGTAGCAGCAGCAGCAGCTGTTCGCTCGCTCCGCGTGTTCATTTGCTCAACAATCTCAACAAGTCCCGACCGACGCGTGGAGGCCACGGGCGATGTGGCCAACCATACCCGAAACTCTGCTCGGTTGTACTGGTTCGGCTTTGGCCTATGCTAACTGTTGCTTCGCCTGTTGCTACTGCCCATTCCACTGGGCGGCCGGCAGAGATGGACGAGCGGCAGTCACGGCACGAGTGAGAGGACCACCACATACACACAACCACTTCACAGGTTATTCGCTCGGGTCCGCAGAGATCCGGTGAGGTGGAGTGTTCTGTTCTGCATGGCGTACGGGTGTACTGGCCTGGTCCCAAATGTTGCGGTACCACGAGGACGAAAATAGAATTTCCTCGAGCTCGGAACATTCGAAGGCTTCGGGCCAACCAACCGTCAGCACTCCCAAGCACGGAGCACGGAGAGACATTCATTCGGAGCATGATCCTGCCTAACGTGCGATGCCCTTTCACCAACCGAGAGAGTACGCCTGAGAGTGATAACCGCGTGTGGAGAGAAATCCTTTCGGCAGATCCGGCCATCGAACAACCCGTCCGGAATGTGGCTTTCGGGAGCGAGCAACAGTTTTCCGCATTTTGCGCCAACACGCTTCTTTTTTTTTTGGGGGGGGGGGGGATGGTTTTTGTCTTGTACTTAATCGTTAAAAGTTACTTCAACATTCAACCTGGCCTAAAGGAAGCCACCAAAAACATGACTATAAAAAACTGAAGCTCGTAAGACGGCGAACGTCTTCACCAAACAAGCCTTACGAATGGGGAGGAAATTGATTAACTGTACGTTGGCTGGGACTGGGCGATGACTTCCGGAACATATTCTTCGGAACACAAAAACAACAACAACCAAATGCCTTAATGCGGCAAGGCACACGCGAGCCTTACATAAGCACACGTGAAATTAGAGCCAATTTATGATTTGATCCGATTTTACCGAGCCGAACTGAAGCATCCGCTGCTTTCATCGAACTTCATGAGACGTCTTCAGATGGCAAAGCCCGAAAAACGAGATTCGTCCCGCTTAAAATGAACTGAAGGCCATCCATCCCTGGGTCTGTGCGTGCAGCACGTCGGAAGAAGGAAATGTATGTCATCGCGGCAAAATCAACATAAATCATGCCGCATCATGTCAATCGGTATGATTGATGTAAGGTGAGAATGCTCACTTGTTGTGCTGTGTGTGTGTGTGTGTTTGATTGAAGAAAGATTTCTCCTTTTCCATCCGGTGCGCTTAGTTTGCGGTGTCGAGTCGTCGTTTGCTCGCTTCCCGCAATCTCCGCTTTGATGAATTCATGCGAATACCTTTAGCTACCACCAAAAAACAACCCGGAATGAAATCGATACCCGTAACGAGAGAACCGTTTTCCCGCAGGATTTTACCGGATGACGTCAATGTAGCAGTCACAACAGGTTGCGAAATTATCACCACCGTAGCAATAAGTAATGGCAAAGTTATCTGTCTCCGTTTTTTTCTTGTGTGTGTGTGTGGAGAACGATCATCATCCTTCCAGTAAACACCTTTCCGCTTTTTTGTGTAGCTAAAAATAATGCTTTATATAGAATCGGAGACGGGGGTGTCTTTTTTTTGAAGATTATTCTTCTTCTTGCACACCTGGACATCGCATCAAAGCCTCCAATTTATTGTGCTCATAAGGTATAGGATAAACAGGATGCTTTCATCCTCGATGGGACACTTCAAATTTTGGGCTCCAAATGCGTGAGGTTCAATGCTTTATACAGCATCAAGTATTAGAAGTAGAAGGATAGAAAATCCGCCAAGCTTTGTGTCCATCATCAAGGGCCTGTGCCAGGAAGATTGCTTTGTCTGTCTTCTCTTGAACCTGGCCGTATAGAGCGTCATTTGAGATACCGAGGTAAACATTTTGGGAATCTACTTCTGGATTCTTACTTATCCTGAACCGCCGGAACTGTACAGAACAATTATTGTCCCAGTATTCTCATACGCCTCTGGGAACAAGACCTGCTGAGAAGCTTCCTGTGAGCAATGAATTGGGCTTGCCAATCTCTGGTGGACTGATCATGGCTTGAGAATGTACTAAAAGACTTCAAATAATAGCAAAAGAATTTCTAAGTTCAATAGTTCCACATTCTACCACACTAAACATTAACAATAAAGTAAAGTTGTCGGTTGACTCGCTCGTTAAACAAACAATGCGGTAATAAACCGAACCGTGCCATATCGAACATCCACGTTCAACATCTGGCTGAAGATGGATCATTCTTACCGGGGCCACGTCACGTGCCAAACTCCATTAGCAGCCCATTAAGCACACCCAGCGCGTCTAATAATCATATCGTTACGATGGTTCAAATTAGTCTGCTCAGCTTGTTTTGTTGTTCGGAGACTGAGATCCCCGGCCAGTTCCTTGCGACATTTCATTCTCGTTTGCTGCTACCCAAAATGGCAGCATCCCACCGGTCACAATTCGTTTAAAATTTAACTAATTTATACATGATTCTGCTACACCGTGATTCCGCTTGCCACTTTGCCAAGATAAGACTGTGTCCCGATTGCGATCCATCCGGAAAACAACTTCCAATCATCGTCCTCATTACGCCGCACTTGCTTTAAAACATGCGAAATCTTAATTCCCATTTCCCAACAGGGATCAAGAAGAGGGATTGTACAGAATCGCGCGAATCAAGAACAGCGTTCGTACGCGCTTGTTATTATTGCCAAGCTGTCAAAAAAAAAAAAAAGACGTCGAATTTGTTCTCCAATACACGCACGCACTGTACAGAATCCCAGGGACTTTCCGGGAGGAAGGTCACAATACCATCAATCCTCCCTTTATCGACGGGATGTTTGCTAGAAAATTCGTTACTCTCACAGAGAAGATTGGTGTTCGGCTACCATTACCACAGCCACCGGTACTACCGTGCCAGGGAGGACTAGGATGAACAAAACACAGTTAGCGCAGGACGAAGCCCGAAGCAAGCAGGATCAAGGTCGCACTGACAGGCGAACGCACACACACACACACAGCAGGTGAGAAGCTGAAACGCAGGCCTACTACGATGAGATGCTCCACAGCGCGTATTGTCGACCAGCTGTGTCTTTCTCCCGACCCAGAGTGTGGCGCTCGTGTGCTGAAGAGGACGACCGATTTCCCAGGAAGCGGTGGCACAGGTGAGAGGGATGAGTAAATTGTGTTCGTATACTACACAGAATTTGTTACAACAAGTGAAAGAGATATAGCATAGCTCGGCTCATTGGTTTACAAAGGGAGAGAGCAAGGGAGAGATACCCGAACGGGGAGCGTAAACGGGAATCTGACTTTGCCCAGATGTAGTTTTCCCCGTGCTTCTGCTGTTCGTTCTGTTCGGGGAGGAGTACGCGCGTTACATTGACCCAATTTTTCCGTTGCGCTCCCGTTGGCATTGGAAACGGGCCATCGAAGCCTTTTTGTGTGTTTGTAGTCGAACCGAGGAACCCATTTTACGGAGCAACCCATGAATTCTAAGGACCTCATGTTTCGGTGCCCTGGCCAAAAGTTGAAATTTAAATCAACTGACACACAAAAGGAACGCATCGTTATCGGGCCATAGTAACGCCCTGCTTCTCACACGTTTGGCTTGTGTAATCCAAAGCCTACTTGATCTAAATATTGTATCTTAGTAAAATTCGTACGTCGACCGACCGGGCTCACCTGAAACGATGGTTTCGGTAGTGTATTGCGTACACACCAATGCGACACACCTGCACACTGACGCAAAAGGGCGAGATAGCGCCATGCCATGTTTATAAATAGCGCAATTATCTACTTTTGGGTTAGTTTCCAGCGAATAACAACGCACCCGTGCGGCGGCGTTCCGCTCCGAATAGGTCCAAAAACGAAATCAATCGCTTTTTGGTGCTGGCTGGCTGGCTGTCTTGCTATCTATTTTCTTCGTGCAGTCTTTACCACTGCAACAAGTGGCCTGGGATGGATAGCACGGAAATAGGATCGGGCTAGGTTAAGCATGAATTCTATTCATGGCCACATTATAAGCAGAATAGCATTTGCATTCGCATTGGTATGGAAATTTACGGGAAAACTCTTCTAATTGTGTACCGATTCAGCGAAGAAACGCAATAAATACGCAATAGTGCCACTTGGGTACAAATGTTTGGTGCAGATTTTCTTTGTAATTCCGCGTTCAAGTGAAAAGCCCCTTAGAAGCACAACAACCATTATCATTGTGGTTGCTCACTGCGGTTTGTTGCAGCCAACAATTAACCCTTCCATTAACGTAGTCTGGTTTATTCCTTCGAGGCCACCCATCACCACGAATCTCCATTTCCCATGGCGGCCATTAGCAGCAACAAGCTGTCACGCGTCGTCGCGACTGCTTTTCACCCAGCCCGTTTGGAAATTATATTGCTCATTTTTATCACACTTTAACACCGGATCGTTATATGCTCGACAACGGTTAGTAAAAGTGATGTTGCGCATTTTTTGGAACACCATTTTTTGCGACTATTTCCGACCTTGTTTTCGGGACACGATGAGACACCATCTGTGTGGGGTTGGTGGACAGTTTTGCATGCATGCGAGAAACAGTGAAGGTTTAATGGGTGATTCTGGGTGCATGTTTGAGAACAGTTTGATAAGAAAATCAAAAACACACGCCTCGTACAGGTGCGTGCATGTGCTTTTGTTGTTCTGGTTGAGTTCGTTATGAAACGCTATTTGTTAGCTTATTTCGTGCGGGCTTAGGACGTTCTTGTGATTAGTTGGGAGGCCAAAATGAAACATGATTGCTCCGTATATTATATCATATTTTTTATATTTGAATTTATGTACATCTTCCAGTTGAGATCCAGTAGAAATGAACTTCAATTATTGATTTTTAAACAAACATGCTCTAAAAGAACGTAACGTGCGCGTTTTGAACGATCACGTGGCGCCTTGCTTTGCAGATGAATGCATCGTTTTTTACTATACTAAGTTCACCGAATGAGTAAATAAGTTATCTTTGCTATTAAGCTTCAGCACAAAACATTAGTTAATGCATAAGTTTGACTTGTTAATGCACTATTCACTACTAAAAGAATCCAGAAGCTTTTATAGTTAGTGAGAAGGATTCAGTTTTTACTCACTTCAAACATTTCAATATCAAGCAATGAAAGTGTTTGACGCCTTTGAAACTTATTTGAAATTGAAATATTTCACTGGCTGGTTCCGTTTATAACGGTAGTTTTCATACTTAGCTTCCTTACATGTCAAAATACCCCAACCCTGGCTTTGTTTACAAAACAGTGCAATAGCTTTTGCAGATCGTTGTCGTAGCTCTTTTAGAATCTTCATCTATTTTTCCTTAGTTTTCTGTGGTTTTGTGACCTGTGACACTACTCAAAATGATGAACCAAATGGGTATGATGATGCAGCAGCAAGGTGTCGGTGTTCCCGGCGGTCCGGGCGGTGTTGGTGGTGTCGGTATGCCCGGGCCCGGAGGAGTCGGTGTACCGTCCGGGATGATGCAGTCTCCCCAAATGCAGCAGGCGCAACAACAGCAACAGGTCCAGCAGCAGCAGCAACAACAACAGCACAGTCAATCCGCCCAGCAGCAAGCACAACAAACGGAGAAGGTGGACAACATTTCGAAGGTAAAGGTGCTGGTTGGTCCGCTGCGTGATGCCCTATCGACTACGATCAAAACTGCTGCTCAGCTGATACAGCAGAACACACTGGCCGACGCTGGATCGTAAGTATACGAACCCTTTACTGTAATGATTGCATACAATAACACTTTCCCCGTACAATTGTGCAGCAAAACGGTGGATCTGAACAACGCGCCCCGGTTCGATAAGCATTTGGAAGAGTTTTACTCGATCTGTGATCAAATAGAGCTGAATCTGGTAAGTACAAGAAGTGGGGAGTTGTAGCCAAACGTTAAATTAATTATGCCTTCTCTTGCTCCCTGATATCAGAAAACGGCAAAGCTTTGTATGCAGCAGTGTACCTCCTCGCAGCAGTATCTCCCTATCCCGGTGGCCACGAGTCAGCCACCGCTCGCGGAAACGAACGCACTCACCTACAACCAGTACCTGGAGGTGGTAAAGCTGCAGATCGGCTACGCGAAGGACATCCACGACACACTAATATGTGCCGCTCAAAATATTTCTCCCAGCGAATGATAGGCCAATTCCATACTGGCAGAACGTGATGCGGTGGTAAGAAAGCAATCTATAGTTTATTTGTTCTTTATGGCATAAACACACGCACACACACACACATACAGAGAAATGAGCATGAGCTGAATGAGTGAGGATCGAGGAGGTGGAGGTGGAGGTGGCCCCATACAATTCCAGTCTGATTTGTGGTTTCTTTTTTGTAATGTCTTAACAATTGTCTAAGAAATAAAATTAAGTCTTACAACACTAACACACAGAGAAGGATGTTTGATTTGCGGGTTATTTATCGCTCTCCGTAAAGACGGCGTTGTCGATGCCCTGCTTTTCCATCGCCTTCTCGGCCAGCTTCGACACGACCGCCACCATTTCTTCGTCACGGTTTCGTCGTGGAATGTAGATGTCGGTCAGTTTGCGCTTGTTGTCGGAGAAGTATAGCTCAATGTCTTCCAGCGTTCGTTTCTCCGTTTCGGGCAGGAAGAAGTACACGAAGCCCAGTCCGATTAGGCCCATTACACCGTAGAACAGTATTACCCCGGGCAGGGAGAATGCACTTTCGAGATTGAAGTACGTTTTCGTCGTCACAAACGACATAACGTAGTGCAGGGCGGCCGTAATACCGCACGCCAGGCTTCGGTTACTGAAAGCAACAACAAAGGCATGAGCAATGTAAAATGGAAATAAACCGACACCGCTTCCTTACCGGAATGGAAAGACTTCGCTGAGTAAAATCCAGGGTACGGGCAGTACGCCAACGCTGGTGAAAAAGGCCAGCATAAAGAACAGAACCATCGGAATGTAACCCAACGATGTGACGTGGCTCGTGCCCGGATGGTTGTCGAACGAGGTCCAGCCAGGGGGGAACGTGTTGAACGCGTAAATGGACAGAGAAATGCAGGAAAGCGCGGTCACGGTCATCGATGTGATGGCGAGCCTTCGTTTGCCCACAAACTTTATGCTGACCATGCACACAATGTTGGCGATCAGTCCCAACAGCCCGGTCGATACGGTAGCCCAGTTCGCATCCAGCGGTACACCGTACGCCTGGAATATCTGCACCAGGTACGGCCGCATGCCCGTCAATCCGCTTAGCTGACCGAACACGAAGAACAGCATCACAAGTACGAACGGGCGCAGGTTACGCTTTCGCGTAAGCTCCTTCAACTTTGTCCACTCTGTCAGCGGCGGATGTTGACAGGTGGTGGCACCAGTTTTCTCACAGATGGCACACTTTGCCGAGTGGAGACTGTAGCGTTTCATCTCCTGGAACTCTTGCTCGACAGCTTTCGGCGATACCCAGCCACGCAGCCATTGTAGCGATTTGAGTGCATCATCCGCCCGGTTCTTGGACAGCAACCACATTGGAGTTTCCGGTACGAAACAGATCGCAATCATCGTGGCGATTGGGATGGCTGCACAGATGGCCGCCGTTGTACGCCACGTGGTAACGGTGCCGAGCAGATACACCATGAAGAATCCGAGCATTACGGCGACTCCGGCACAGGATGTCAGTATGCCTCGGATCGATGGTTGGCTGAAGCAATACAAGGAAAGGACAGTCACAGTGTAAGTGAAAAATCTTTATGAGTCTTTGGTAGGAAGAATTGAAGAAGGATGGGTGCGAAATCAATTTATATTGAAGGGAGGCACTTGGGAGCATCTAGGTAGTGCAGAAGTAAGGAAGCGACGGAAGATGTTTGGACGAAAGAACCATGATCTTCAAGAATCCCTTGCCAAACAACCAAGATCTCATATGAACGCAAGGCAGCCATATCGCCAGGAAGACGTCAGGAAACCCTAAAGAAACCCTTCTATGCTCATAATGAAAAATGAGACTACCAAGGTGGAAATAAGTTACCAGATTTCTCCAACATAAGTCACAATCGGAGCCTCCATAAATCCGACGCCCAATCCGAGCAGGATCGCCGCCGTGTACATTTCCTCGAGCGATCCGGCAAAGTGCAGCATGAACCAGCCAATGATGTGCGGAATGTTGACTAGAATCATCGATCGCTTACGACCGAGCGGTTCCAGGATGATCCCGGACAGGACACTTCCCACCGGTTGACAGATGTAGGCAATGCTACCTGAGAAGTGGGAGAGTGGGAGAGAGAGAGAGAGAGAAACAGGGATACATTTAACACCAGCGATCTCCAACAAAAGTTCAACACACTGACATGACACACTTACCAAACCACGATGCTTGCTGGGGCGTAAAGTGCAGGAACTCGTCCGGGGCCCGATTTTTTATTCCACGCAGTGCCGGAATAACGATCGTCGGAAATGCGACCGCCATGCCGAGATCGAGCAGCAGGAAGTTTTTTGCCGTACTGGCCAATATCTGTGGTAGGATGCGTCGAAACGTGCTCACCTCCTGTGCCCGCTCCTTGCCGTCCTCGGTGCGCTGTGGTGGTGCCATCTTCTCGTCCGTCTGGTGGGCCTTTTTCTCATCCCGCGCCCCGTTGTTGGCCGCCCCATTAATGGTGTAAGCCGTTTTACTGAAGCAAAAAAAAACGAGCCATCAAAGGAAGTACGCGCGTGCACACGTGCCGGGACAATGTTTCGATTGAGAATTTCGAACCAAAGTCAGTGTTTTAGATAAGGAGTTGACGTTTAGAGGTTCTCTTTTTTTGATTGGTTGGTTACACTTACCCCATGGTTGGAGTGTCCGCGCAGGGAAAGCTGATTTGTCGAGAGTAGGGAAGCTTTTCGTCGATCAGATAATGATATCAGAATCCAACTGTTGAGCACAGCGGTACGATCCTCGATGTAGTACTACCAGCAGCAGCACGCAGTCTAGTGAGATTGATAATGCCGTTGGCCGTGTTATTCCATTGACATTTTCCACTGTAGTCTCTGTGGTCAGGTCTTGGCTCGGGCTATTATAGAATCGAAGGAGAGAGAGAGTGAAGCGAAAAAAAAACGAAGCGGTTGATTAAAAAGAGGCCACCCGTTAAGTGCCGCCCGATGAGCTTGGTTCTTGGATCGATTGAGTTTGTGTTTTGTGTCTGATAAGCCGGGTGTGGAGGACACACGAGATCTCGGCCTCGCGAGAGAGGTAAAGAAGCAATGATTATGTCTAGCAGCATGTTTTGATTTGCTTGTGGCTTCTGGGAATGCGCTCAGCTGCTGCTGCTGCTGCTGCCGCTTTTCAAAGGCTGAGCGCGTTTCTACGTAGATCAGCGCCATCAATCGACAAACTGAAACGAACCGGTTCGGACCAAATGTTTACCACCTGAATGAAAGCGCTGGACGAAAACCGAATCGCATTTCAATCGCCAGTCGAACGAACCGTCGTTGCGCAATGGCGGCAACAAGCACGAGAACTCAGTCACAATATCCATTGCACCGTGTCACAACCGTGCAGTGCGCTGTGCAGTACGCATCGAACGGGTACGATCAGCTGACCAAATCCATTGCCCTCTCAGCTCACAGGGGGGAGACTCTCTGTTTAGCCATAATGGCGACACCTGATTTCGAAAGTGATCAGAACCGAGCGAGCGAGAAGGAGAAGGATGCAGACGCGTTTCGAGAGGAGTCGACACGGTCAGGTGTGACTAATTTTGCGTGAAGGTTTCGTGTGCTAGCTTCTGGCCCTCAAACACACAGAAAATGGTGCCACCGGGGAAATAATGTGATCGTAAAAACCGAAACAACACACCAACCTGCATCAGAGCTGTACGTACGCTCATTAGCATTCCAGCAAAGATCTTGCAGTTGGTAGAAAGAATTGGAAAGAATTAACTATTCTCCCGCTTCGGGGCACTTTCTGGTGCTCAATTCCTTTCACTTTCTTCGCAGTACTACTGGGCTTGTCCATCAGTTCAATACAGCGTGCCAATCGTAGAAAAAAAAATCACCTCGAGCAAGTTATTAATGTAAATAGCAAATTCCCCATTACCCACGTTCACGTTCAAGGTTTGTTTATCAATCGTAGAACTTCTGCCTATCCTTTCCTAGTAGGTTTCAGCCCAAACACGACCGGGCAGGCAAGCAGGCAGCCCACGGACAGGTTTTCGCTTGACGACAACATGCGATGATCGATGATACCGGTGACTTTTCTCCCGGAACAACGTGCGCTCGCTCGCTAACTGGCAGATCAGGCGTGCGTGCTAAGATCGACGGCTCGCAGGCTGCGAGTCATAAGTTGCAATCGTTTACGAACGTTTGCCTGTAAATGTGTGCCTAATGAGACAATTCTAATGAGTTGCAGCGGTGCATCGAATGCGTTTTGTTGGAGGCTCGTACGATCGCTTCTCCTCGTTTTACGCAGCGCAAAGCGTGATCGTGACGATTCGTCTAAGTCTAAGGGATGCTTAGTACACAACAGGTATAAGAGAGAGAGAGAGAGCGAGAGAGACTGGGAGAGAACAGGTCCCAGTCAAGGCTAATCCTCGCGACCGTCGGCACAAGTGACGAGCGCCATTTTCGGGAAGTGACGACCCTTGAGTTCAATTTGCGCTTGGCGCACAGGTTCTGGCCGGGAGACGCTGGCTAATGGATTAATGTAAATGATGTGTAATTCGGTCTCCATACACACAATAGACACACACTTTATAGATTGCCCACTCCTCCCTGCGTTCGCGAATCGTGGTGTTCCGTGTGCTCAGGTCGTCTAATTCAATTTTTTTCGCCAAGTAGAGGCAGAGGTGCAAGCAGAAAGATGTAACAATTGCTTGGGACACAACAATTCGCTACCATCGTGTATCGGCTCGAGCAGCGGGAGATTCATTGCTCCCACGGCCTATCAAACGATCGATCGTACTAAGCGTTGCCGTGGAGCCAAGTCACGGTTTTTGTGTGGGCTGTACGTCACACACGATCTCACTCATGATCATGATCCATCATCGAACCCGGGGAAATGTTAATTCGAGGTGTCCCAGCAACACACACAGCTCCGCAGCGAAATTGAATACCTTTTCTCGTTTCACCGGTTATCCATTTCGCGTCTAATGCCTCTGAGGTTGGTCCATTACACCATGCATGGCAAGCACTGCTCGTGAAGATCTGCAGCTCTTCCCCCGTAAATCTGACAGCTGGAAGGAGCTTCGGAACTATCTCGAAATTGCTCATGTCCTTGAATGATGGATGGGTCTCTCTCGCGCCGAACCATCAACCCTAACCCCACCGTTCAGAGGTCAGCTTGGTAGTGCTGGGACTGTTGCTGTTATGAAGCCTCCATGATCAGGCGAATATTTTCAAACTCATCGCAATAACAAACAAACCCAACACACACAGAAACAAACCTAAAAAAACCCAAACCCCCCTCGATTTTTACATGCCTGAACGCGCTCGTGTTGATGGTAGTTGTTGGAATTTTAGAGGCACGCGATTTTTGGACGGCAATTTGGACTCGTCATCTAATTGCAACCATCGGCGAGATAAACAACCAAGAATCCATCATTTCCGCAAGCTCTCGCACTGAGCTCGAGTGGGCTGCCCACAACTGCAGCCCATCAAAAAGGCCACATATGTATACATATATACAGCAAACCCGTTCCAACGGCACAATCCGCAGGACAAACGTGTATAAAAAAAAAACAACACAAACGATCCGAAATTCAAACCGGCTCATCAGCTCCATCCAAACCGGCTATAGAGAGTGTAGAAAGATCAAAACTATCGCGAACTTCACAAATCCCTCCACCACCATCACCTTCCTAGGCAAAAGGCGTTGGGGCAAGGGAACGATCGCATCTGGAGAAATTAGTTGCATAAACACGTTTTCGGTGTGAGGGGATGAGAAAGCAAGGCAGAGCAAGGTGGCAGAGCGCCGTGCTAATATGTGGCACACTCGACAGGTTTTGCATGCACAATGTGAAGATGTGCGTAGGTGTCGTCGTTGGACGAGCAAGTACATAGTCCCCATAAGTACGTACTACCTCAGAAGGGTAGTTAGCGTCAAGCCGGTGAATGAAGTGTACGATCGTTGTTGGGAAAGGCTTTCTCGGCCGACGATCGACCAGGAGAGGGTTGGATAGATTGAACGAATATGAAAAACGAACGGTACATGCGCAACACCAGTCGTCCGGTGCCGTTACACTCTCAGGAGGACAAACAGAATCAGCTGAGCTTACAAAACAACGCGACCAGCTGTTGGTTTATCCATTTCCTATCAGTCCCAACTAGAGAAGGAGGTATCTAAGAATTATTTCATTCACTACAAAAATCATACTAACCGTAATGTCTCTCTTCTGTGTTTGTTCAACACACACACACACGCTACGCTACCACATCCATCGATCTACACGCACGATCAATTTAATGTTTTACACAACACTTACACCGTACTTCGTTCCCTTTATTCCGAAACCTGGCACCACGCCACACCACAACTATTCCTGCCACGTGTACCCACTAGGAACCACCGGCTTTTTTGTGTGGTCGAAGTACCTTAGACGACGAATTCCGTCCAACAAACACACTTTTACTTTCACACTTGCACGCAATTGTATCTGCCGGTGAATGTGTGGCGATGATGCACGTGTTGGGTTCGGAAATCAATCTGCCTCCAGCGACATGAGCAACGATCCAGTCAGCCACCGTGTGACCCGTCCGATGGTGTAATTCAAACTGAACAGCAACTCCACCGCGCCGATGCTCCAAAGGCACCAGAGCTAAACACCGCGACAGAACGATCGACGACAAAACGGGAGCGAGCGGGACCAAGGAAGGGATGTGGCCAGCAGCATCTACGAGGGCACTCAACGACGCGATCTCAACACGGCAGCATAATACCCGCAGAGCTGCGAAAGAAAAGCTTTTGCAGTATTGACCCCTCCCCTGTCTCTCTTTTTCTCGCTCCCTCATCCCTCAATTGTCCGCGTGGAAGGGTCCGATAGTGACACACGCTGACGATATTTCGCAATTGCGTCTGGACGACCTTGCACACGGTGCTACGGATGCAGCACCATTGCCTTCTCGTTGTGCGTGCGCGATTTGTGTTAGTGCAAATGGAAAACGCACAGAACGCGTAGATTGATAAGCAAGCAGCAAAAGGAACCGAGTAAAATGCAAATCAGTGCGTTTGCCGGTAAATGCACCACGTTGCTTCCGGACCATTTGAGCTGTTCGATGGCTTTGGTGGATTATCGCTCGCGCTGATGATGACGATGATGCTGCGCTTTAACGACAGTTTTCCACCCTTACTTATCATTCTACTTGTAGGCTTGCATGCAGTACAAACACGAGCTGATAATTGCATCGTTTCTGTTAGATAAAGCTGTGCAGCTTCTTCTATTGATAGACAAATTGAGATGCCTATAGATGCGTGCATTATACAAATTTGTACGCATTTTGTCTGGTGTGTCTACTGGTACTGGAAGGTTTATTGAAGAAAAACGATGGCGGGCACTCAAGATGGCTACCACGTGCTCGTGGACGCCGATATTGTTTTACAGCAGTAGATCTCATGACAATGAAACAATCATTAAACAAGATGTTTCTTTCGTGTTGAGAAGCTGCTGTAATTAGTTCCATTAGCCAATGTTTGGAAGAATTCTGAATGATTAGATTTTGTTCGTGAAACTTCAGTGGAGTTTAAGTGAAGATCATTTTTCCATTTTCAGCATGCTATTTAATTAATTTTCATTTTGCAAAGAGATTCGAAGAATTAGAATTCAACGTTGAGTTCAATCTGATGTAATCTACAAAAACAAACGTTCTGAACAAAGTGTTCTGGAATGCTTTCTGTTGGTAACGAATCATTTGAAATGTTCATGATCTAGTGTGAAATATTTCAAAGCCTTTCATACACTGTCCCCACATGACCACCAGCGCCTCCCACTGTGATAGATGTTTGACAGCTGCCACTGACATAAACAAAGCGTAACAGGGTGAAAAGAAAACATTATCGCCGTACGGAAAACATTAGTTTGTGGATAATATCGTACAAATCGGGACGCGAATGGTGGAATACTGACGAATTTACGTTATTTTACCATCTCACTAGATGCCACGGTTGGTTAGAAACTGTGAGCCTTAAGTACGAGGAAGCTTAGACCAGTTAAAGAAAACCGCGCATTGAGCTCGATCGGACGAGAAGACGGTTTAAATAGCAGCCGCGACCCCAGCAAGTCAACAAATCGTTCCGTGCGATCGAGCGCGAGAGGATCGGCCCGTGGTAGAACGTGCAGTGCGTGAAAGTGCGTGATCGAGTTTTAGCAGCAGCAGCAGCAGTAGCAGAAAATAGGAAAAAGTTCTTCACGATGGCGGTGTTAATGCCAAAATATAGATTGTAAGTTTCGCTAGAAGGAGCCTGCAAAACCATTTCGGTGCCAAAGCTATGCGGATCAGTTTTAACAAGTGGGGTTCATAACAATTGACCCAGTGCTGGACTCTTTGGTAGCATTTGGTAGATGCACGAACAAAGAAACATGAATTATTTCCATCGTCGGTAGCGCGCGTGTTCATTCTTCTCGCGATCATATGTTCGTATGTGTTCTGAACGTGAGTGAATGAGATGGCATGAGCTGAAGTTGGTTCAGCCGAATCAAAAAAAGGAACACGATAAAGATCATACACACGCCTGCTTCCCTTCGTAAGAACGTTGATCCGAAGAACTTTCTCTTTTCATGATGGAATTTTTGTACATCCCGCAATATGTGGTGCTGTACAAGGGGTTTGCGAACAGTTGGACCACACCGTCGAAAACTGATTGATTATACAATCTTTGCACCCCGCTCGTAATCTTCTCTAATCTAGAAACTTCCTGTCCGCGTGGCCTAAAACGAATAAACGGAGCGCCGCGTTTTACTTCTCCTGAGGGAGCCTGCCTCGAGCAGCGGCAAAGCCATGTGCTCTTGCCGACAGGTTTTGCGTTTGTGTGTGGATTGGTCGCGCACAGCCACGCGATTAGCGCAGGTCACCTGAGGAGCGCCGGTTCGTTTGGTGGTGTGTGGTGTTTCGGTGTCGGTGTAGGAATGTATGTTACGTTACGGGGTTTGCCCGCGGTAAACATTATCAGCTGGTAACGCAGCATAGCTTTCCATCTCGGGGGTCAATAAACTGGTTCACTTTCGTGGTGGTATGGAATTTTCTATTAGGCAAAACATAACATTTTTTATGAATTCTGGCATTAATCAGCAATCAATGCGCTTGGAAAGCATCGACGAAAAGAAAGAAAGCATCGTTTTACACTCTTTTTCTTTTTCCGTCGGCTCAATGGACCAAGTTCAAGGCCAATCAACTGAAGACCTGTTTAATTTCCTTTTATGGCAAACATTGAATGTCATGGATATGTACATTGGCATGCTCGGCGAATGTATCCTATTTTGATTACCAAATTTCAAATCATAGCGATAGATACAGCTGGAGCAATTTGGTTATTACCGCGAATAAAAGTTTTAGTCCATAATTAGATTATGTTAAAGTCTGATTACTAACACGATAGGAACGGGAGTAAATTTCACCCAGATTGTTTCCTGATTGATACAACTTCCTGGTGTTGTAGTACCAAAGAAGAAGAAAATTCGAATTGCTGGCAAAACAGAAAGAAGTTATGAGTACTATCGTATTCTGGGAAAGATATGAAACACAACACAGCGATCAAGCTGTGATATTTGGGTTGATAACAGGAAGTGCTTCTAAGCTCCATTTTATCTTTATCTGAACGTTTGATTTCTCCCTCATATGTGTGTATGTCCCTTTGCACATATGTTTTTCCCCGTCGTGTGTCATTATCATCACTAAGGCTTGGTTGGGTGTGCCATTATCGCAGGAAACAATAAAATATTATCTAAACCCTTCGCTTGCTGGATGGCTTAATGTCTCATCAACACACTAGTTTCAACAAATTTTGGAGCATATCTTCCTTCCAGCTTCGAGCGAATTCCCATTCCGGAGTTTCTCTTCCGGAGCATTACAATTTTTTGTGAAATGACAATGTGTTTCTGTCTGTGGCCTGATATTGGTCTTCGACCAGGTTACACCAGCAGATGCCGCTGCCACCACCATCCATATCGGTGAAAATCCACAATCGTCGTACCGATTAGTCACCGATATCTGGATCGCGATAATGGGGAACCCAGAGGCTTGATGATTTCGGGACCGAGGGATGCTTTATAGCCCGCTTTGGTGAATAGGGGGGTAGATAAGGTGCGCTAATATCGCCAAAAATTTAACCACTTGCTATTTCCGCTGTGGGAACAGTTGATTGATTGTCGCCAATCGTGAAGGTTGCTGCTTTTGGGCTAAACACGCCAGTCAGGAGCGGCCTGTTTTGCCAAATTAGCAGTGCGAACCGGAAGTTGTGCAATTTGTTTAAACTGTGAGTAAAGGAGGGAATTGCGGCCTGTGTTTTGGTTTGTGGTTTGTGTCTGTTGTCTTTCGTGATTGGAAAGATCGTGGCTTGAAGGTCAGGATCACGCGTCCCGAAAATGATCCCATCAGCATCTGTTAGCTAAAAATGCTTCTCACTTAAACCAACCAGCCGGTACGGCGTACAGGGCCCGTTATCATCCCGGTGTGATATTGAACTTCAGCTAACTTTGCTTGATAAGGATCGTGACGTGCTGCGACAGAAGCCCCACTAGGGCACCCTGTTGTTGTTGTTCCCAAACAAAAACTCAAACGCTTCTACGCCGCCTCATAAAAGCACTTCTCTCTTTGGGACAAAAATCGATAAAATGTGCTCGCCACCTACGACCAGTGCTTCCCCTGTCTATTTTCGCAACCAAGTGCAAGTGCATACAGTGTCCCCCCAGGGTCAGCTAGGGTCTGGAATGGGGGGAAGTGGATGACAGTAGTACACCGTTCAGAGCATGACTGGAAGCACGTGCAGATTGGTCGTCCACGTACAAGTAACGTCACTACCCCAGGCACGCCGCCGGATGGACTGATTCGGGGACTCAAACGATAGTAGCAACACGTGATACTGTAGTGTGCATGTGTACAGGCTGGCTTCCAGGTGGGATTTTATTTTCGTCCCTCGTTGGGTTTGGTGAGGATCTTGTAATTCGCCATGTCAGACGACCAGTCCTCGGGCGTACGTCGCACGATGGACTAGTTGAGTAGCTTCGTGTGCTGAAAACTTCAATTCCAGTGCGAGTGTTGTGTGGATTTGATTAGATTTTCGCGTTTCGCGTACAGCTCTCGCATCGCATCGCATCGGATCATAACTGGCCGTTTTCATGTGTGTCTGTGTGAATGGTATATCTTGCCAATCGTTATGCATGATATTAAATTAACCAATTGAGAGACGCGAGATCCCTCGGTCGACTCCAGTAGCAGGCAGACCAGATCACCAGGACAGGGAAGGTCATTTGGTGGATGGTCTGATGATCCGTGTGAGTGAATGCACAGGCACCAGAGGCGTGCTCATTGTTTCTGGGGGCGTGTAGTTGCGAACGTGCCACAAATCCAGCCAAACGCATCCCCGTCAGTCCCACCGTGGCCGGCGGCGCGAGATGCAGGAAATGGCGATCCTTGCCTACCGAAGGAGCCTCATTCTAAACCTTTGTTTCGCCGTTTCTTGGTTTCTTTACGCGCTCGCCAGGTTCTCGAAGGCGGTCAGCTTGAAACCGAACCCCAGACAGTGGTCTGCGCGATGGACTATAGTGCAGCGGTCAATATATGGTAGTAGACAGCTTCAGCAGCAGCCAAACTCAACCTCCACAAATCACCACCAGCAGCAGCAGCAGCAGCACCATCACCAACAGCACCACCACCACCACCACCAGCAGCAGCAGCACCAGTTCCACCATCAGTCGACGACAGGTAAATCCCGTAGCAAAGTTTACAGAAAGTGGAGTTGGAAGGCCGGTGCAGGTTGGACTATATTATCGGTTTTGGATTGGTGGTTACTAGCGGCCGGCGGTTGGCTAACTTGGCGCGGTGTATTTCTTCGTTGGACACCCATCGGTATCTGCATGGTGGTGGCAGCAAAGTGGCACCTTCACAATCGTGAACTCGATAAGAAGGGCCTACCGCGAACCGCCGCAAAATGGCAGGTAGGGCAGGCATCTGGCCACTGTCACGGACAGCTTCTATACCTGTATCTTACTATGTTACCGTAGGCGAAAATGTACTGCTCGCTGCCACTGCGCCTTATGAGCCGTTGCTGGGGCTGGATGGCCGATCGAAAGGTTCCAAAACCGGTGCGTCCCATGATCTACGGGCTCTACTCGACCACGTTCGGTGTGAAGATGGAGGAAGCCGCTGCCGATAACTTCAAGTAAGTACGATCGTGCTCGGGGGATGCGGGAGATGCGTTTTTGTAGCGTAAAATGTCCCCCAAAAGGCCGTTGTTGTTCCAAATTACCGTTGTTTAGTACAACTTACAGATAAAGTAATGTTACGAAAGTTAGAGCAAAAGGAAGGTAATGTGTGTTTTTTGTTCTGTTTTTGATAAGTAAGCACCACTCTACATCACTCTTAGTAAGAGCAAAACGACTCGTCTCTCATCTTCTGTGTGTTATGTGCGTGTTAGTGTGTTTCTTCTGTTGGGGAATATGTTTTGGTGCTGGTGCATAAGATCTTCTGTTCCCTTCTTAATGCTTTTGGATGATGCTTTCTAATCTGCTTTTAATCTCTAATTTTGTTTACGTGCAGTTTTCTCGTTGCTTTTAACGATCTTTTATTGCGATCGGTCTTTAAAACAAGCTTTTCTGCCCTATTCCTATTCCTGCAAGTGGTGTTTCTTAGTATCTAAACTTTACTATAACTATTTATCCATAGCTTCGTGTTGTATGTTATGTGTTCTAATCTATTTTTCGTTCAACCCACCTTTCCGTCACACACAGAGAGTATCGTAGTTTAGGAGAGTTTTTCACCCGCCCTCTCAAAGAAGATGCCCGGCCTATCGATCCCAAAATTAGCTTTGTGTCACCCTGTGATGGACGAATTCTCCATTTCGGCGCCGCAAACTCAAATCAAATCGAGCAGGTAAGTTACATTATTAAACTAAACGGTCCGAAACTTAAGAATCCGGACTAATTGCCATTTGCTCCACAGGTAAAAGGAGTGTCCTACAGCTTGGAAGCCTTCCTAGGACCTCCGACGTGGACGAAAAAAGACGCCCCAGAGATGGTGGAAAAGGTGAAGAAAAAGACCTCCCCGGACAGTGTACTGTATCAGTGCGTCATCTACCTAGCACCAGGGGACTACCACCGCTTCCACTCGCCAACGCTATGGAAGCCGGAACTGCGTAGACACTTTTCCGGCGAGCTGCTGTCGGTGAGTCCAAAAATTGCCGGCTGGATTCCGGGGCTGTTTTGCCTCAACGAAAGAGCCGTCTACATTGGCAAGTGGAAACACGGCTTCTTCAGTTACACCGCTGTGGGTAAGTTGGTAGGAAAGAAAAGAGTGGTCGGCGTAGGTGACAGTGGGCCAACCGGATCTTAACTTCCACTGACCAGCAATTAGCCCGACGATTCCTTATCGCCTTATGCTTATGCCCGGAGTTCACGAAGGTGTGGGAACGAAGGCGATAAGGAACTTAACGATGCTGTAATTCACTATCAAGTGTTTCGGCTTACCGGGATCCGGGAGTTTTTTTTCGGTTTCTTTCTTTCGCGAGATCTTTTCCATCGTACGATCGTACGATCGATGGTTTCTTCCGAACCATGAATGAAGCAGTGATAAGCGGCAGGTCGAAACTGGTTCGGGTCGGTGGTGTAGTGTGGCGTGGCGTGAGAAATTAAAGATCCGGGATTGTGTGATAGTTTCGCTGGCTAACACTGCTCCTTTTCTCCTTTTACCCCTCCATCCGTTTCTCTTCAGGAGCTACCAATGTCGGTTCGGTGGAGATTTTTATGGACGAAAAGCTAAAAACCAACAAATGGGTAGGATTAGCCTGCGGCAGCCACAAAAAGAAGGAGTTCGATGAGCTGGAAATGCCTGACGATAAGTACCTGGACAAGGGTGAACTGGTCGGCCAGTTCCGGATGGGAAGCACCATTGTGTTAATCTTCGAAGCGCCTAAAGAATTTAAGTAAGCATATTAAACGCACTGTTGTCTAAAGGTTGTTGGAGCTAACTTGTTCATGCTTTGGTTGCAGGTTCAATCTGTTCCCTGGCCAGCGGGTGAAGGTTGGCGAACGGTTAGGAACGTTCGAGGGTGCGGAAGAAACGACGGAAGATCCGGAGGAAGTGAAGCGCGCGATCAAATCTTTGGACGAACCGGAATCGGTGACCGTTCCGTGAATAGTAGTATTCAGCGATTCAGCGTCGTGACTGCTCCCGTGCGTCTCAGCGTAGTGTCTCTCAGGATAGCAATAGTTTAAGTTAACTTTTTTTTGCGCTTTAACAGTTTATCTACGCTCCTACCCTAGCAGCCTTAGTGCAACAGTGATGCAGCACAGTGCGCGTCTGCATAAACGCTGTTTGAGGTTAGTTAATTCTAGGACTCTAGATATGTGGCTAAGTTAACCAGTGCAAAACGCGAAACAATCCGTCGGTAGATAACCATTTGTTCCACTAGCTGCCGTCAGCAAACCAGCCCAGCGACGCATGCACGGCACGCATACCTTTCCCGAACACTAGGAACACCGATGTATGCGTACCTTAGTGGCAAATACCGTAAGAGTAGTGCATATTGTACACGGTTGGATTGTTTCGCGATTTCATTCACGGGCCCGGATGTGTGTCACAAACACCGGTAAAGACTTGTAGAATTAAAAACAAACTGCGCTACAGCAAGACAGACCGTTCATTTTTAGGGTGAAGAAATGAGCACGATCGTGATTTTAGTGTGATCGCAATACCGTGAACAATACCGCGTTTGATTGCTGCACGAGCTATTGCCATCACACGCGTATACATGACCTAACCAGTTGTAAAAAAGTCCCAAAACCTCCTCTCCTCCTTGTTGACCTCAGTAATTACCAAAGGATTCGGAGGCGAACCTTGCGAATAGGTGATTTATAAATTACTAGCAATATACACCGTAACGAAGACATGTTAGCAAAACGAATTGTTCCTGCCGAAGTGTTTCATCTAAAGAATATATTTTTATGTTAATATTACTATCCCCGAGATTCTGATTTCTTGCACTGCCTCCAGTTCTTTCAAATTACGATCGATTTGAATGTTGGCGTCGTTTAAACTGTTTTGGCCATTTGTATTTTTCCTTCGTTTTTTTGTTCCAAACAGGCCCAAGATAATAGGTCTGTTTCGATGTACTCACACGCAATGCTTACCAGAATCCTTCGCCTTTTCCAAACACCTGTTGCACTCCTTCCTTCTCACCTTTGGGAGGTGGCACCACTTCGAATTGTATGTTGTACTGTTGATCCAACCCTATGTAACCATCGGAAAGCAGGTACACTGTGTATATACAACGTCCTGTGTGCGATCGAAACGGCCGAACGAAACGAAAAAGCAAACAATTATTCGATTTCTGCCGGAATAAATCCCATCAAACTTACCGATTCGTGAAGGCGCATAAAAACACAACTGATGCGTACTACGATTGCTGCGGTACACGCACCGCTTTAGTGCTATCACTTCGCCCTCCGCCTGATGGCCTAGCGTTAGAAACCATCCTTCGTCCTTGCCCTTGGGAAACTTGGGACAGTGGATGTTGAGCGTATCGAACGATCCGAGCCTTATTAGCTGCACGCAAACCACATATTCCTGATCGGCATACAGCTCCATCCACTGGTCACGGCTCATCGGTTGCTGTACGGCTCGGTCTACATCGCCATCCTTGCCGTACGGTCCGCGCACCGATATCTGCACGTTGAGCGAGGGCAGTTCACTTATCACCTTGTAAATCTGTTCAATTTCCGGTTCCTCAAACTCTTGTCTTAAGGGTGCGGCGAGCATTTCGTACTTCCGGTTACACTTTTCTTTCAACGCGGGAAGCGTTAGGAATGGTAAGCTGTAAGGAGGAGATAGTTAATACCATCGCTTGAGCTGCCTCTTAATCCGATAACTTACTCTGTTTTTATCTGACTGAAGATAGCTACGTTGTACGATTCTACGTTGGGGAGCGTCATGGCAACAGGATCGTCTAGCCAGCGTGCCTGGATTATGCACTGCATCAGCTGCTGTATCCGTAGCGTCGTTGCAAGCCAACCTCTTTCCGCGCTTATGTCGACCATGGCCTACAAATGCGCGAGAATAACGGAAGTGAGTGAGTTATTTTTATGTGTGTGTGTGTGTGTGTGTTCGAATGATAATGAATGCATCGCGTCATACCTGAAGTATGCGTATTGATTGATCGAGCACCGATTTCGTGTCTGTACCGTAATCAGAGTTTGGTAAGGGTAGCCGAGATAAGTGTGCCTGCAAAAGCAGGAATACTTTCGTGTGCGGATTGTCCACTGATAACGGATCCACCTTTAGCGGGCATAGTTTTGCCAAATCACTACCGAGGGAAGAGAAAGAATTTGAATGAGTGATCTTCGCAAAAAAAAAATGGAACCACGACTGTGAACGTACGCATTGTACAAATCTTCATTATGGCGGACAGGATGTTCCTCGAACTCGGCCGCATCTGCCATCGCTCGCAGCAGCTCCTCCATGCTCATATCGTGTCGCAACGTATCGGCAAAGTGACGCATGGTGATGTGCGACAGATAGTAGTAGGAAGAAATGCGACCCATCGAGGTCGCGAACAGTGATCGGTTATCTTCCTCCACCAACACACACCCAGCCCGAACAAGCTTATCGAGCACGGTTTCAATGAGCTCCGACAGGAAGTGATTTACATTATCCATTTCCGTGCTTTCCAACCCGTAATAGGTTGGGTTGCGCAGTAAGCGGCGATAGAAGTACGTCCAGGTCAGATAGTCCAGGATGCTCTGCTTCGTACGGAGCGTTCCGGACACAATTTCGGCATTAACGTGATCCGGCAACACTGCCAGCAGGCTCGATTCCACGGGGAATGGATCGTACAGGAACTTTTTGTAAAAATTCTTTCTCGCATCCTGCACATACACGCAGGCAATGCCCTCATTGCCGAACTGGGGACGTCCCGCTCGACCCATCATCTGCAACACATCCGTAATGGGCATGTCTACGTAGCGTTTCAACTTTCCATCATAATACTCCGTTCCCTTGATGATAACTAGATGCGCCGGGAGGTTGACGCCCCACGCTAGCGTCGCCGTTGCAATGAGGATTTGAATTTTTCGATTCAAAAACAGTTCCTCCGCCGTTTTTCGGTCACGCTCGTGCAAACCGGCATGATGCATCCCGATACCGAATGCTAGCGTCAGCCGCAGATTGCTATCACGCACGTTCTGCAGAATCTGCTCCATCTCTTCCTCGGACATGTGCAGGAACTGTTTGGAATTGTCTTCGCTCGCCAGGAACGTTATCAAATCCAGCGCCGTCAGCCGCGTTTGGCGACGGGAGGCCACGAATATGAGGGCGGGCGTGCAGGGTGAATATTGTCGGATGGCTTGGAACGCGGGCCGATTCATGGTGGCCATACGTGGACAGTAATGCCGTCCCGGGAAGCCCTGTATGTGAACGGACAGTGGTACCGGCCGTACGGAAGGTTTAAAGTTGTACAATCCCATCGTATCTATGCCGAGCCAGTTGGCCAAATCACGCGCATTCGCTAGCGCCGTCGAAAGTCCAACGATACGCACCGTGCGGTCGGTGTGCGAGGAAATAAAGTTCATACGCGACACGATCACCTCCAACACTGGGCCACGGTCTTCGCCGAGCAGATGAATTTCGTCAATCACGATCAGTGCAACATCACGCACATAATCACGCGTCTGCCACGATCGACTAATACCGTCCCATTTTTCCGGCGTAGTAACAATAACGGACGATTCCTTAATTGCTCGTACATCGGGCGTAACGTCACCGGTAAGTTCTACCACCTTTTTGCCTAGCTTTTGCTCGATCCGCACCTTCCAGTCGTCCATCCGCTCTTTTACAAGAGCTTTCAGCGGTGCAATGTAAACTACCTTGCCCGCTGGGAGTAGCCGGAAGACGCGAAACATTGCCATTTCGGCGGCGATCGTTTTACCGGATCCGGTAGGTGCGCCGAGCAGTACGTTGTTGTCCGTGTGGTACAGACAGTGGAAGATTTGCGTTTGAATGGGATTGTAATGGGTGAAGCTGTAGAGGGATTCGTACTTCCGATTGTTTAGCACCGTCACTGGAAGTGGTTGCAGGGGCAGCAGCTCGGTATGCGGAGGATGCACTTCCGGTAGAATGAGATGCTTGAAGGACAGCGGTACCAGATTGTTGCTACCCAACCAGGTGTCGCTGGCAACCCGGATGTAGTACTGTGGAGGCAGGGGATCCTTCAGCGGAATGGTCATGATCAGTTCCTGTTCCTCCTGGCGCATCGTTTGCCGTTTCGTGATCTGGAAGTACTCCGAGTGGTAGATGTAGTTGCTCTCCGGGTCTTCTATCCATATCCAGAACGATTCGGCCGTCTTCCCGTGCACACGATCATTCCACCGGAACGAAGCCCTTATAAACACCCTTATCCGCAGTACCGTGCGCGTAATTGGCTGTAGCGTTGCTTCAATTTCTAGCATCGGAAACTCTTCCGCGCACCGTTTAACGATCTTCGCATACCGATGATTGCGCAGAAAATCTCCAATCTCTTTCTCCTCCATGTCTCGCAGCGCGTTCACACTCAGCCCACGCTTCTCGATCTTGTCCACCACATCCAAGGGTAGTATGTGGAACTGGTACATCGGCGTTTGCGATTCCCACATCTGCTTCTCGAACATCTTGCTCACGTTCAGCATTCGGCCCGCTAGGATCGGATTGTTTGCCCTCAAAACCATCGTGAACAGTGCCCGAGCGATTCGTACCGCGTTCTGCGTGATGTACGACATGTCGGACATTAGCGAGAACGAACGCACGATTCCCTTCGACAGGTACGTCTGCATGAGGATGTTCACTTTGCCGTGAATGTTTTCACTACCTCCACGGACCGGAACTTCACAGCAAATTTGTGTCAGCTCGTCCAGTTCGTCCATCTCGTCGTCACGCACCTTTAGCTGCTGGAACTCGTGCGCGTTGGCCATCATTTGCAGAATGTCTGCATCGGTCATGATCGGCTTGAGCATCTCGTTGAACACTTCCACCGTGTCGTACTTGATGTAGAAATGGGACGCCGTACGGCCAAGATCTGTTACATTCAAATCGCCCGTGCGGTCATTGTACCGCACCATTCGCGCTTTGTCCAGTGCCATCGCGGCGGTGTGGATCAACTGTCTGCGTTTCAGTTCAAGTGAAGGATCTTCACGCAGATCGTCGTAGTTGAGCCCGTAGCACTGTGGGTTCATCCGCATGCGCACGAACAGATAGGTGTAGCTTAGCCAAACGATCGCTTCGTCCACGTTGCTGATAGTCCCCAGCGTCACCTCGGCATTCAAGTTGTCCGCCAAACACTGGATAAAGTTTGATTCGATCGGGAACTGATTGGTCAACAGCGACAGATAGTGGTTCAGCTTGTCGTGCGTGGTAATGATCGTACCGACGCCACTCTTATCGTACTGTGGCCGTCCCGCTCGGCCAAATATCTGCAGCACATCCAATATACCCAGATCCACAAACGTGCCGTGCTTGGAGTCGTAAATTTCCGTACCCTTGATAATGACAGCATGCGCCGGCAGGTTAACGCCCCACGCCAGTGTGGCCGTACACACCAGCACCTTTATCATCCCGTCCGCAAAGTACTTCTCCACCAAATTCCTGTCCTGCCGCAACATACCCGCATGATGCATGGCCAATCCGTTCTGGAACAGTTCCACCAGCTGTTTGTTGCGGCTCTTCGACACCGTTTTCAGCGCACTTCCGTACTCCGGATTGCTTTCCGGTAGCAGCAGATTAATGTGACCCTTTTGCTGCGCCAGATCCTTGATCAAGGTGGCCGTCCGTACCGTAGCATTGCGGGCATGCACAAACACCATCACCTGATGCCCCTGACGGACCATATCGATGCATCGTTCGTAGCAAATCATGTCCATGTCAGACAGTTGCTTCAGTGCATTCAGCGCTTTCACGCCTACAAAGTTGGTGCTCAGCGGCACGGGCCGGAAGCGAGAATCGAAGAAGAAAAGGCCAATCATTGGGTTTACTCGGAGAAACCGAGCCACGTCTATGTAGTTCGGGAGCGTTGCCGACAGGCCAACGATACGGATCATGCTTTGGGATGATTCTACCAACCGAAGCGTTCGGGCCACGAGAGCCTCTACCACGGGTCCTCGTTCGCCGTGCAGTAGATGCACCTCATCGATGATGAGCAATTTCACCAAACTGATGAACGCAACATCGCCCGCCCCTTTGCGCGTCACAACATCCCACTTTTCCGGCGTAGTAACGATCATTTGCGTCTGCTGCAGTTCAGCCTTGGTTAGCTGCATGTCGCCCGTGAGTTCTCGGACCGAAATGCCCAGCGGTTGTAACCGTCGTCCGAAATTGCTCGTCATTTCAGCTGCTTGCTACCGATCGACAGTGGCGGTGGATCGGTAGCCGGAATTTTCACCTCCTCGTACAGCTTATTATCTGTGCGTTCCACATTTTCCGGCAGAACTATCTTGTTGCCCGCGATAAACCCGACGTGCTGGCGTGCTTCACTGTACGAGTCGTACACGTTCGGGTACTTGACCTGTTTGGCGGGTGGTTTCGAGATGGGCAGTACGCCCCGGGCTTTAATCTTCTCCATCATCATCTGCGGCATTTGTGCCGCAAGCATCAGGCTCTTCTGATAGTTCAGGCGCAGCTGAACGGGATCCAC
>KZ062952.1:7995-61657 GCA_002091835.1 Anopheles maculatus
GATGCAGTCGGCTGGTTTCGTTCGCCGTGGAAAGAAACAGATCAGCATAGTGGTGTGTTTTCGGAGTACTCTTCGGGCTTCTAGGAACGGAACGGCCTAGTGCAGAAAGGCGTTTCCAGAACAAAAATGATTGTGCGTTCAACTAGTCCGGCAAGAAAGTGTACCGTGTGTGCTGGGCGCTGATAACTCTTTCCTCGTCGTGCAATGCGCGGTGCTCCGATTGCAATTCGTAATTGACAATGATTGGCTCTTCTTCGTACACTTGTTGCGTACTAGAAGAGTGCGAGCTAGAAAACGTGTAAAAAGTACAGTGAAACAATAGTTCATGCCATATTGTGTGGTATAGTGCAGTGGATAACGTGGAACGTGCAGAAAAAGGGGCAGCACCCGAGCGGTGGTACTAGTTTCCAGGAAGGAAAGAAATCCTCCAACTTTGAACTACTGTTCGTGGAATCGACGTAAAACTGTTTCTTGGAAATTGACAGCAGTCGGAAGCGCTCTCACGCACACACACAAAATTCGGCGTGCGTCCGTCGAGCGTGTTTTGCATGTGTTGGGTTTAAGCAAAGACGCTTTGCAATGCGAAGCGTGGAACAAAACATAATATCAAAAGGTGTTTCACTACTACAGGTAAGCAGGTGAAAACACAGCTTGACGTAAAACGCATCAGCTTACACGAAAACACGCACACACACACACGCGCGCACATACACACACCAAACGGGCAAAGGCACATGCGTATAAATAGAATGCAGAGGGTGTCTCCGCCGTTGGTTGTGTGGGCAGTGCATGCTAAGGTAGTGTGTGTGCCTTGGTGGCCGGGATGATTTTGTTTTGATTTCGAGGAAAACATCTCGACAGAAACAACATGCACGGCTGCTTTTTCTTCATATTCTTCAGCACCACGAATCATTGTTTTCTGTCTCTTCTTTCATCTGTACGGGTTCTACATATACCGTGTGTCCTATTTCCGAGTGAGCCCTTTTGGGAACATTTTGCCTACAGATGTTCAGCAGATGATTTTTTTTTAAGGTACCTTAGGGTTAGCCAGATGCGTGAATAAAATATTTTTCGTGCTTATGCCAGTCTACAAAAATACTTTTAGAAAGGCTACCTAAATAATAATAGGACTCAGAATTAAATACCTAAACTTTTCTTCAAAAGTTGAGTTGTTGAGGATATATTTCATACCATTTGTTCAATCGTACTGTAGAATGATGCATATTTGGTCAAAACGAGAGCGGGGCTGTAAATTGTCTGGGCAAGACGAGCAGTCCGATAGGGAAAGGGTGTGATCAACATCATTGTCGAACAAGTCAACGACAACAACCGAATTTATCGAATATATCCTCAAAAACCCCTGTATGTGTAATGAATTACCCTCATCCTTGTAGTATAATATAGTTTTAGTTCACGGTCGGGGAATGTGATTTTCAGAAATCTTTGCGGACCATTAGGCGACAATTTCAATGTTTTTTTTTTTGCTTTTCAGAATACAATTATCATGAATCGTGCCGGGATTGTACTCTTAATCTGTTGGATGTGTAGTTTGAGTCAAGCTAAGGCGATGGGATGTAAGTTTATTTATTTAATTTGTCATATAGAACGGCCTGGCCGTATTTCTTTGTAAGTTTAGACACGATTACCGATGAAAAGGTTTGCCATAACAAGCAGCATCCAGATCTGACACTTTTTTTTTTGTTATTGGTTAGGGATTTACCCGTATCAAGCCATCTATCGAGAGGTGAACGAATCCTTCTCGTTGAAATGTATTCTAAACATGCGTGCTGAAGATGCAATCGGGTTAAACAGCAGCAATCTTATGTTCTACCTTGGGGATGAGCCAGTTCCGCGCGAACAAGTAAAGGTAAAGCATTACATCGGCCTACGCTTCCAAGTATCCCACAATGTTTGACCGATTCTATACCACTTCTCTAGATACTGAATGCTTCGACCATTGAGTTTACGGTCGAGCATGCAGAGCCGCAGACAAACTATGCGTACACATGCAAAGTGAACGATACGAAGGGTGTTGCGATGCGCAGCGTCTACATTGGTCACAAGCCACGAGCGGTCAAGGATTTCAAGTGCCGCGCCCCGCTCTGGGACAAATATATGGAGTGCACCTTCACACCGGATCCAAATTCGATGGCCACCAAGTACAATTTGGTGTTTCACTTTTCGCCCATCATACAAAAATATACCTGCAATCTGACGACAGATAGCCACTCGAATCAAACAAAGTGCATCATTGATGGCTATTCGGGATATCGGAATATCAATGAGTATTACTATTTCGTACTGACCGCAAGTAATGAGCTGGGCACGTTAAGCCAAAGTTTCGCCATCAATCATTTCGATGTGGTCGTTTCTCATGCTCCCATGGATTGTACGGTTGAAAATATCACGTCCGACAGTGCGGTTCTCAAGTGGAGAAAGTGGTACAGATATGATCTTTTCCCGTTTCGAACATTCATCTGCGAAATCAAGCTGCTGTCTATCTTCGATCAGAACGTATGGCGCACGGTAAGCATCGATGGGCTGAAGCTCAACCATCGGAACTATACATTGCCCCTGCGAAATCTGCCCTACGCTGCGGCACCGTACGATGTGCGTATCAGAATGCGCGTAAACTCTACCGAGCAAGGCGAGGACATGTGGTCAAATCATACCAGCTGCCTGTTTGAAACGCTGCCCCGCATACCGGATATGCCACCGGATGTGGCGGTTGGTGGGTTTGAGAATTCCAACGAACATCATCTATTCGTTTACTGGCGAGAGTTAGACAATTGGCAGCACAATACGCGCAGCGGTTTCTACTACAATATCACCATGAGGGTTGGACAGGATGGCAAGATTATGTAAGTATTTCTTTTTTAAGATTGTTGAATTAACTCTTCTTTAGTTTGGTGTTCGTTGTGTTGCTTTGTTTTATTAGTTATGGTATGTGTTTATATTGGATTTGGGCATCTATTACAAATATTGTCACGAAAATCAAACGAAATTTGTCTTTTGCTTGAAGAAGGTTTGCTTGAGCGGTTTTATTTAAATAAAATAAATACTGTTGCGGGATGACGCAGGCAGAAAACATGCTAACAGCACATTCAAAATGTAAACAGAGCCGTAGCGAGGAGCTTCGTGGCAAAAACATGTCTAGTATAAGACATTATATGACCGGCATGATCATTTCCAATCGTCTAACGCAAAGCCAAGAAGAAGATATTAATTTGTTCTTGCGACCACAAATATTCATGTTCGTGTTGCATAATAATCATTTTCTCCCTTTTCACAGTGAACACCTGAATGCAACAACGGGCATGATTGACCGTCATCGTGTAGCGGACATGAATTACACATTCACAATACGCAGCGCCAATGCAGAGGGCAGTTCGGAACGAAGCAGTACAGTGTTTGTGCCTAGCCGTCAGCATCGACTTGCGAAACCTATCATCGACAAGCTACTGTCCGATTCCGGCAAGTTTACTCTGTCCTGGAAGCCTCCCTCCAGCATCCGTTCGGCGATCACAAGCTACACGGTGTTCTGGTGCAATACTACTAGCAATTCACCGAACGACTGCAACGGATCGATCAATTTTACAACCGTGGCACCGGACCAAACCACTTTTGTGCTGAACGACGCTGGTTCAACGCTTAATTTCGCTGTGTCGGCTAACTCTGGACGACTGTCCTCGGGGATGGTATGGGCCGCATGCACAGCGACGCATAAAACAGACATCGGAAAGCTGAAAACGATCTGGATTGCGGAAATGCTTTCGTCGTACATTAACTTGAAATGGAAAACTGAGTGCGGTGATGTGGCACACACCGGGTATATCATCTACTACTGTCCGATTTCGAGTCCCCGTACGCTCGGCTGTAAGGAACCGGAGCTGACAATAAATGTGACGGATAAGAATCTGCATAACTGCCGGCTGGAGAATCTCAAACCGTACGTGACATACAAAATAGAAATCGCCATGTACTCCGAGACGCACATTGGACCACGTAGTGAACCGTTGGTAAATACGACAAGGGAAGCAGGTAAGAAGAGCGTTATTTTTTAGGTTATATGCGTGATCTTTTCTCGTTTCATATTTGCAAAAGTATTGTTATGTTTTTTTAAGTAAAACAGAATTAAGCATGTTTAGTTGATTTGTTTTTGAACAATTTCTAATTCAGTACTCTGGTAAATTGAGTGAAATAATAATAAGATCAATCACCATTTGAATATTATTAAAAGCACAATCATACCGTAAACCAACAATGTTATAACCTGTTTCTTCTGTTGTTAACATAGCACCATCGCCACCACGAAATTTGGTAGTTCGTAAAATAACGAATAACAGTGTAACCCTACACTGGGAACCTCCAGAACATATAAATGGAGGCAAAATGAGCTATGAAATTAACTACAATGAACATCCCTTGAAGTACAACGTAGAAGAACCGGAAGCTGAAGAGAACCAGACGCTCGAAAATTTGGATGCATTCACCGAGTACAACATTTCGGTACGGGCTCTGACTATCGGGTTTTCAAACGCCAGCGAAGCAGTGCGTGTTCGCACACTGGTAGGCAATCCACAAGCGATCGGGCAACCAAGTACCAATAGTTCAAACAATTCTAAGCTTACGATTTCTTGGAATCCACCAGCGAAACCGTCTGGCTGTGTGGAATTTTACGAGTTGAGAGTGAAAGCGAGGCAAACCGTCACTTACCAGCAGCGTAGAACAGAGTGTCAACTGCGAGAAGCAATTTGCCAGAATCGGGACAGCTCCAAGTATGAGTTTCTCGTGCGTGCAGTGAACGTAGACATTAGCGGACCAGATGAGGCTTCCTTTGAGCAATTATCGTGTCAGGAACGCTGGACCGAATTGAATCGCATGTGGTCAGATCTTAAGCGGTTTGTGGCACACGCTGAATGTGGGACGTATGAAGCGATAGCGAAAAGCACGTCGGACTATTCTTGGCTTGATTCACCGCCGCTTCACATACGATTGCATTATGGCCCATGGTCCGAACCGTTGGCACACTGGTGTTCCATGGAGAACAAGAACGCTGTACAACCGTTCATGCTAATAGGAGTGATTATGATGTGTTCTGTTTTGGTACTGGGTTACTCGTACATTCGCGTAAAGCATGTACTGCAAGTGAAGGTGATCATTCCGGACGGCCTGAATGACATAACGGGTTCAGGCAAGCCTGGATTTAATGCCGTGATTGGACCGACTGGTATCATCTTTACCGAGCATCATCGTGTCGATCACATTATAACGGGCGGCTCCACCAAGGAGGCGAGTTACAGCAAGGAACAGAACCAGTGCCTCTTACCGTCTTCTTCGTCTTCGGGTGGCAGTATAGCGGATCTAAGCGGCCATGACCAACGATCGTCGGCTGATTATTGCAGTAACAGTGGGTGCTGCGAGGATGACAGTACTAGCTTTTACGACCAGGAAGCCGAACGTCAAGATCTCCATGGAGTAAGTGAACAATTGTACAATTGTGAATCGTTCAACGTGTATGGTACTGTTTGGTAATACATTATTTTGCTACTCTTGTGAATTGTAGTACAGCGACGATACTACGGAATCGATGGAAAATAGTCAGGCACACGATAGGCACCTGGGCAGCACTAGCAGCAGATCAAATGATATCGTAGAGCCAACGTTTGGACAGATGAGCCAGGGTAATACAAGCTCACCGCCGATGCCCATGATCTCAATGGAGGGCAGCTGTAGTCAGAACCGACCATCGACAATGCCACTTACCGTCACTTCTGGATATGTCCCGGCACCGGTAGTCAACGTATGTCAACGCGTCTAATAGCTCGCATGCTACAAGCAAAGATTGCACACGATCTCTTCATCTTTGTTTTCAATCCTTTGCAGACCATCAAACAACCTATCAATTCAAATGGATACTTGCAAATAGGAGCACTAACTAATGGAAGCATGATGGCACCGATGGACACGATGCAAAAAGCGATCAATGCTAAAATGGCGGCAGCAGCAGCTCCAATATCAGGTAAAGGGAGTGAAAAAAAAGGTTTTTATTTCAGTATATTTTTCAATGTTTTCCCCCTCTTTATGTTCCCTTCTACTCGTTCTCACAGGATACGTGACACACAAGCAGCTATCAGATTATGGACAACACTTAAAATAAATCATGTTGCAATGATTGACCGATAGAGTGGAAGAAACTTAGGCTAATGGTAGTGTTATAATGCCCACAGCAGGGAAAATGGAATGAATGGTGAACTTTCTGTGACAAAACAAAAAAGTGTTATTCTACCTATCTTCTGGAGGATAGAGGACAGTGTTACCCCCGACGGCTTTACCCCGGTATACTACACACATAATCCTGAACCACACAAAAAAGCGCTTACTCTTACCCACACGAACACGAGAATTAAAACTGAGAAAGAGTATCGAACGTGTTGAATTATCCAGTACTATGTCATAAACAAGATTGGAGCGTTCGTAGCCGGTAGCATCCCTTTATCCTACTACACCTTCGATCTGTCGACGTCTTTTTTGAATATATTCTTGATGCAAGAATTGCTAACAGTGAAATATTAGGATCGTTCAACGAATAGGGAGGGAAAAGACTGGGGATAAATTTAACTTGGTCCGCTTTTTTGCTCAATTGGGACAGATTTGTGAATCTGGGAAGAAAGAAATCCTATTCGTACCTGTATGTGTTCTATTGGACAACAGCACAAGATAGTCGAGCTTAGTTTAGCGCTTAACTAAACATCCAATCTCCACACTTAACTTTGACACAGGCGCGTGGTGGTGATGGTCCCCAATTTGATCGTTGTCAGTTATATATACGTGTAATTGTGTATTTGTGTGCTGTGCATGTGTGGTACATGTTAAAATGATGATACGATGTTAATCACATTCACGTTTTTATGACCCTGATCCTTCGTATTTTAATCCACATCGTTCATCATCACCGTCTCTTTGCTGTTCACAAGATACACCTTTTGGTTTCATTCAAGCCCGGTTATTGTAAACAATTGTAAAGTGTAAGAAAAAAATAAAATACCATCGAAAGGATACGATACTACCTATCGGTACTCTGTCCATACGAATTTTTAGCTGTTGTGTGTTGGTAAGTATTGAAGATGTGTGTCATCTGTCTGTAATGGTGTTTTTTTTTCGCTGATTGCATCAATCCTTAGTGCGAAGGATGAGATTGTAATTTTAGAAGACCACCGAGCTTGGTTGCTGGTTGGTACTAGCCGATAGGATTATCGCTGCTAAAACCCGCAAAACCCGGTTTGCACTTTGCGCGGAGGAAAGCAGGCTATCATAGCGAAAAAGATGAAAAACGATTCATTGTGTAGTGTCTACGTTTGCTTTATTTTTCCATTTCTTCCTGTATTATTGAAACATTGGGCTGCCGTCAGTTTTGTTCGGGTTATTAAATATTGTTTTATAAAATAAAGCGCATTGCTGCTAAAATTGTTCCACATCGAAAGTGAATAGAGAAATACTAGTTGGTGTCCATTTAATTCAGTTTCTGTGTGTGGTCTGTTCGTGTGCAGAACAACTATAACGGAAACTTTGCCACGTGTGTCAAGGGACCAGTGTGTGGCCTGCAGTGTAATATTCTTATCGATGGTTTACGCGATGGCGCGCACTAAGGGTGTACCTTTTTAACAACGTTTTGTGGGTGAAATACACTGGACAGATAGAGTGTGCGTTTGAACTATGTAAATCTATTCCTAAACACGAGGGTATAACAGTTTAGTGGTGGTAAATTATACTTTCTTTAGAGGTCCCCCCCAAAACGTCCGCGTGCTAGCTACCAAAACATCCATCATTCCATTGGTCTACCTTGGTACGAAAACGATGAAAAGTAGAAATAAATTCTTTGATTTTGTTCCACCAGTAAATGTGTTGTTTGTAAATTTGGCTTCCATATGCTTGCGTCCTGCGTAAAGCCTTGTCTTTCTTGGCTAGCGTGTAGTTTGGGGTTATTCTTCCAATCTCCCACTGTTGTTGGGCTCTGCTTTACGATAAAACGCGTATAAATTTACATCTATCGTAACAATGACACGGGTTCACATCCCGCAGTACCACAAAGAAAGAACCTGGCGCCTGCTGCTATGCAGTTTGACCAGCAGGTATACTGCTACATCGGTTGGGGTGTTGAGCTCACCGAATAAATCCTATTTGTTTGAGTATATAAATGTATGTATAGCATTTAAAAAGTTGTTGGTATTTAACGTTTCCTTTTATTTAATCATTCCCGCTTGGGGGTTATAATAACTACGTTTTTTTTTTGCTTGCTTGCTTTTAAACTGTGTGTCCTTATACTTATTTTCATTATTTAAGTGCTTCCCTAAAGAGGCAATCTTTTTAATTAGTTTGGTCCATTAGTGATGGTGATGGTGGTAGAGAATTGCTATGTGTTTTCGGTTGCGCTTGTTTTCCTTGTGCATCTCTCTTTGCTAAGAAGCTGGTGGTCTTTTTACGGTCGTTACATCATGCTGCGGTTCATATCGAGGATCTGTTGTGGATGGGTCATGATGGTATGAGATTTTTCACGCCTGTATGTAGCGTTGGCGTCGTTTTTGGCATTTTTCATAAGCCAGGTAAATTAATGCTAGCGTGATTAGTATCGCGATCGTAACTGCCATCCCGATACTAATATATATGATTTCTTCATTTATTCCACCGTGGTACGATCGTCCTGAAGCGAGAAGAATTGTACCGATCAAATATAGCCAGTTGCCAGTTGTCCGAGGCTACTAGCTTTGGGGCATCAATTAAGGCACCCTTAACTAAACTGCAATTCAAACGAGCTTCTTACCCCCAGTCCGGTAGTTCGAGGAGTACCCGATATTTCCCGTGCCAGCTACTCTCCCGACGGCCATTTTGGTTGTTTACTTTTTGGGGCAAGACTTACAGGCTGCAGGCAAAGGGACACTTTGCTTCCAGATGCACTGGTGGTGGAAATTGGTTAGCACAGAGAGAGAGATGATGGTGGTTGGCTGCTAGCGTGAAAATGAATTCTTCCCGGTGACCTGCGATGTTGAGTTAGTTAACTTTAATTAATAGCGTCGGAATACAGGAAACTTACCGAATGCACCGAATACTAACCAAAAGCAATCCGTTCAGTTCTTGCGTTCTTTTATTGCACTATTATTGCGTTGGTTTGGCACGTTAACATTTCCAGCCATTTTTAATGCAATTCTTGCTGAAAGAATTATGTTGGCACCAATGTTTCAGACACAGCAGCAGGGTAAGCATATACGATGAGATATTTGCTGCAAAAAAAGCTTTTAACAGTCATATGGTGGCTAACTTTCACTGTAATATAGATTAAGCACAAGCTGTTGTTCGTGATTTTGTATCTGTTACGGTAGTTTATTAGCGATGGCAAAAATAGAAGAGAGGTACCTGCGCAGAATCTTACGCCTGGAGATTATGTTTGTGTATTGTAATGCTATTAACCTCCCCAGCATTGAAGAGAACCACGATCTGGAGAGAATGGTTTCAGAGAGCAACAGCATCCTGCTGTCCGTATATAGACCATCCTGTCGTTTTGATTGTAATTTTGATACAGAACTAGGACAATCGTTTGCTCGTAACGATGGAATTCAATATCGATATCTCCAAAGCAATATCTTATGAAATAAGTCGTTGTGTGTTTAGAATTCACACGATAGATAGCACGCGCTTAGATTTCAATTGTACCCTATTTGCAAACTCACACAGAATATACTTACCACCTCAACCTCAACGTTCGTTCTTATCAGTCAACCTGGGATCGTACAAAAGTTAAGCAAATATTACACGCATATCCTGTTAGACTTATTATATTTTTTATTTATTATATACTTAAATGTATAGGCTATAGCTTAAAGTTAACATCTCACTCACCCATTCGCCAATCAATTAAACAATCTCATAGTAATGTAACTGACAACCCCTGCAGCACATATGCGTTTTCCCACCCCGAGTTGATTATACTGAATGCGTGATATACGGCCGTGCATTGTTATCATGCATTGGCTTCTTCTTTTTATATCCAGGTTAATCGAACATCAACTATATCTCTGTCTCCGTTTTGTAGTGCCACGATACGCTGATACAATTCCATGGCTGGGCCCAATTTAAGGCCAAATCTCGATAGGACGTCGCCCTTTCGCATTAACAGCAATGATGCACCATCAATTTCCTGCAAAAGGGAACGTGTGAATTGTTTTGTAGCAAAAATTAATTCCGATCAGAATCGAAATGTCACCGTTAGATCGAAATGTTACCTGTTCGTGAAATAAATCACCCCACGACTTGGAGTGCCGGCTAAAAAATCTACACACATCATCGCAAGACCAGTACCGCACATCTTTGGCCGATTCGTCACCCTCCTCCTCATCATGGCTGCCAGTGCTTTTGACTGCTGCTGCTGGTGGTTTTTTGGATTTATTCTGCGTACCATCCGCACTGTCCGCATGCGGTTCGCGGACATACAATTTCTGGTCCACCGTTACATCGCTTACATTTCCATGGGCACCGAGCTCCGTCTCGCTGAAGCCAGCGAAATCATGCTGTTGCTTATTATCTTCTTCTTCCTCTTCCTCTTCCTCTTCTTCATCATTCATTTCATCTGCTGCCGCTGCTTCTTCTTCTGCTTCTTCTTCGGAGGTTCGATCCCTGCTCGATTTGGATTGCATTTTTGACTGTCCTTGTTTGCCGCCTGCGGATCCCGTTTTAGTGACCATCTTAGGAATGAGGCAACCAGAACAGGTCCACGGTGTAATGGGTGATTTTCGTGGCATCCGTCCTGGCCCACTACGTCCGCATTTTTGACAGACACGGCACAATGTCGTCGTTGCTGTTGCACTGCGTTGGCCACCACTAACTGTTGATGCAGTTGCTGTCGATGAATGATTATTGTAGCTTGAACCTTCGTTAGAAGACGATGATAGCGGTGTTGCTGTTCGGGTTGGTTCTGATTTTGGTGTCCCCGTTCCGGTCGTTGGCTCATTCTCGCCGCGACGGTTGCGTTTTCGTGGCACATGATGATCGGAGGGGTCAAAGACAATTTTTGCTTTCTGTTGGTTTTGAATAAAATAAAATTCCGTGCATCACAATTAGAATGCAGTAAATCAATAGCAGCCCCAAATGTGTTTGTTGTGACCATTACCTTCGTGCGCGATCCAACGCGCGCTGTTATGCGATCACTGCTGCTATCGTGATCCATAGAAACCTGTGACGATTTGCCCATAGTAACCTCTGCCTGTCGGTATGTTAGGCGCACTTTACGTATCCACTGTATCAAAAGCTAATCCTTGCAAACCCGCAATCGCAACGTGCCAACCCCCGGTCACGTTTACCACAAGGACCGCAGTAGTATGTAGTAGGGTACAGCGGAATGACGCGAAACGTAACACACTTGTAAACTGCAACTGCAACAAGAATCCCCTAGGTGCACTTTTTACTCACTAGCGTGCTGTTCTGCTTGATGATTATATGAATTTACAGTTTCATAACAAAACTACACAAGCAAGCAGCCACGGCAATTCTTTCCTTCCCGATCGGTGATGTTCCCTCAACAATATTCCAATTTCAAAATGAGTCCAATTTGACAGCTTGCCCGCAGGGGTAAATAATTGTTTTTTTTCTATTTTCGTGCGACGGCGATATACATTGACAGCTTCGACGCCAGACAAAAATGTCGTCTGCCGATGTAATTCTGGAATTTTAAATTTGTAAAAATATTTTTTAAATGTTTTCGCTCGCAACAAAGCGCTATTTATTTAATGCAATACATAAGAGTGTACACGCTGAGGTCTCGTTGACATCATAGCTCTTTCGGTAGGAAAACAAATCACCAACATTAAAAAAAAACCTTGGAATTTAAAGATGAGTGATTTTATCTGCAAAATTGCAAAGCACTACTAGCAAATCGCTCAATGAGGAAAGAAAATACTATTGTTTTGCGATTATGAACTAAATTGGACGACTCCATTTGCGATTGGCATCGTTAGACTGCGACAAAGAAACACTCATAACCGTTACATGTAGGCTTGGCTGGTGAAAGCCAGATATCCTAGCCACTAGGCTTCGTTGGTTAGCTAGTTTATAAAGGCTTTATGGCTATGGACTTCATTCCTCTCTGATTGCTTGTAGAAGGTACTTTATTTAAATAACATTTCCAAATATACGGCCAACTACGTACATTAAAAAAGAATTGCTACAAGACTGGTATATTTTCCCATTAGTTTGGAATCGTTCGGAAAGAAAAAGAAAACAAAACTGCACACCTTAAAACTTTTTTAAGTTCCTTTATAGTTAGTAACAACTGACCAATGAGCCATCCCATGTCTCACGTTAGCCAGCCAGCCATGATCATGTCAAAAAATAGGAAATAATGGAAGGTGTGTAAGAGCATGGGTCATATGGACATCGGGTATATGTCCAAAAACAAACGTACAGTAACGGAACGGAGTTTAAAAGATAAAATTATTCGACGACTGCAACCATTTGCTTCCGCACGAGCTTGGTGGTGGATCATCGTAATCATCCGACTGGCGCCGATTTCCTCCACTTCCTCCGAACGACAGCAGTGGCATTTTGGAGGCTTTCTTATCACGCTGTTCCTGCACTTCCCGGTGATACAGGAGATTGTCATCGCGCACAAATTCCTGCAGCCGGGTGGGCAGTTCATTAAGTGCGGGAAAATTTCCGTGCATTCCACCGCCGCCGCCGCCGCCACCGCGGCAATCGTTTTCACCGTACGATGAACCGATCGTTTGACCAGCACCGTTTGCAGTGGTTTGCGTTGCTTCCGGCTCGCCGTTCGTTACCAGTTGGTAGAACAGAATGTACGGTGTGTTGGGACTCGGTATGTTTTGCAGCTCACTGGTTGTGCATTCCGTTACGTAGTTGTCGTTAAACTTGAACCACGTTCCTGTACCATCTTGTGCGTAGGTGTAGTAGTGTCCCGAGTCCATGCTTGTACCGTAATGCACCACTACGGCATAGTTGCGATAGTGCAGCTGACGGCAATGACCAGCCGCATCCGTTACGGTAAGCGAGATGTCCTCATTGTGTAGTATCTTGTTCATTAGCTTCGCGCGCAAATTTCGGGTCTGATCGTATCGGAAGTGTTTGATGGTGAGAATTAAGTTTTGTGGCGGTGCCGTTACCGTTACGGATCGCTCACAATCGCGCAATTGCTGACATCGATCACAGAAGTATTGATTCTCACCGACTAGAATCTCAGAAGCGCATAAATAATCGAGCAGCTTCTGGACCGAATGTGCACCATCGTCGCCTGCAGCCTGCGAGAGTTCACTGTCATCCGGAAAGGACAGATCCAACGAACGGAACGCCTCGGTCGTGTGGTTGGAACTGTTACAGACGGCACACAAACAGCCCACCGAAAGTTGACCCTCGAAGGTTTTCTGTACTAGAGTTTTGCTAGTATTGGTGGCGGTGCTGCCGCCACCACCATTGTTGGCCGCCGGTAACGATGGTACATTATGAGGCTGAACTGCATGCAGCAGTTTTTTCTCCTGTTCGTGCAAACGATCGAGCAGATAGCTTAAAAATTCGGATGAATCTTGCTGGTAGCCTGGTGCGAATCCGGGTGGTCTTGTTGATGCAAGCACTGCCCGCGGGGTTAATTCGGGCCGCCGTGAATGAATCAGCAGGGCAAGTAGCTGCTGCACTTCCGAGAATGGTGGCGCGTCGATCTGCTTCAGTAAAACTTCCGTGCAAAATCTAGACCAGATCAGAGAGGTTTTCAATTAATGTTATCAGAGGACTTGCTTGTATGAACAATGAAATGGAATCTTACTGTTTTGTCATGGCCAACGCTTGCACCACACTGTTCATGTAACATGTATTGCCCAAATTGACCAACCCTACGCGGGCATTCGAACGAATCAAACTATTGTCAACGTCGGAAGTATTCTCGTAACGATCGATACAAGTGTAGTTCAAACGAACGTTGTCCTGGAAACGCAAGAAAAAAAGTATTATGGTCCGAATTTCTGACGTTTTCCTTTTCGAAATGCAATGCTTACCGATTGCAAATCTCCACACGATTCCAGACAGTTGATCACGGGACCAACCTGCTGTTGATAATGCGGAAGCAACATCACTTCTTTGCATTGTTTCAGTTTATCCTTCCGCACGTTCAAAATGCAATTTGTTCTGCCCTTAGCCTGTGATAGTAGTTGCGCAAAACAAAACAAAAGATAAGGTGAATTGGTTGCATTTTTATGAAAGTACATTCCCACCACTTACCATCAAACCTTCCACCATCTGTATGATCCAAATATTTAAATTTGGCGCAAAATTTATCTTACACAGCCAGTCGATGAAAACGTTGAGAATTTTTCTGATATGTTCGTCGATCATGTTTTTGGACAAAATCCACGCAACACCCTGCTTCGGGTCCATCAGTGCTAGCATGATCGTGGCGAAAGGCGACGGGAGCTTTTTTACTGACAGCGCATCGGCCGTGTACATCTTTTCGAGACAATCCTTCACCAGCTCCCGGAACGCTTTCCGTTCGATCAGTTGCTGGAACTGCTTCGTAATTATGTCTGCCAGCGATCGAAGGCTGCGTATTTCGTGTTTGGTGGTCGCATCGATCTGGTCTGCCACCAGCAGCACCACGATGCATTCGCATATCTTTTGATATTCGGCCTCGGTGAAAAAGTTTGCATCGCCATTGTTGACACTCTGGAGCAGCAATTGCTCGAGCAGCATACGCAGGGCGGAAGCTGAATCACTGCCTCCATTCCCCGAGCTGTGGAACGACGACTCGGTTGTGTTTTGGTTGATAGCCATCCGAATGGTGCTGCTGCTTTGCTGTTTTTTGCGGAACACGAAAATGGCGGAATTACGTTGTTCTGGGATAGCTGCAAAATCCGCAATCCGCTACAGTAGTTTGCCACCGAACAAAACCAATCAATTTTACTCTGCTGGGCCTTGACTTTCTTCTTTGTACGGGTATTAAAATCACTGTTGTGTGTACTCTGAAGAAAAGTAGCCTTTTTGTTTTTTTTTTCAGCTCTCCCTACTTTGTCAAGCGAAAAATGCATCCGAAACGTCACACTACTTTGATGTAAGTTCGAGCGGTGTGTGGAAAAGGCTGGATCATACGATTTAACTGCCAACCATGTAAAGTGTCAAACTAAACGGTCATCAAAAAAAAGATAGAAATAGTCTTCTTATTCTACATAAGTTATGCATCAGGAGAGAACGTATGTTTTGTTATTGAAGCTGTTGTACACTTCGAAATACTTCTTCTTCTGCATCTCTGATTCTTCAATCCCTCAGATCTGGTCTTGGTCGGCCATTACTGGGCTTCTCATTAACTTAGTTTTAATCCTAGCTGAATAGTCAGTTCTTCATAATAGGAGGCGGTCCGAACGGGATTCCGATATCCGTTCCTGCTGTATGGACCGCTATCATTTCAGACATCGGATCGCCCCCATTCAGGAATACACTGTTGACAATAGGTTCACATACTTGTTGAAAATTCGGAACATAACAGCAATTAGCCAAACTTGCTATGAGATTTTACGTTCATTTTGAAACACGATGTTGAATAGATTGCTGAAAACTATACTCCAAAGTAATAAAACAAAATAAGTGGCTTAAAAGGCAAGTCTGCTTGTTGCCTGCTGTCAGGCTGGTTCTTTTGTTGACAAGCTGCTGACTACATGATACAACCGCACAGCCTATACATTGCTTTTCGACCGAAGTTTGTATACAATGCGCCTTGCAAAATCACGCACAAGCGCGAGAAAAGTGAAAGTAATTTTTGGAGCAAAACAGAGTGCATGGATTCATTACCATGCTGTGCCCCGGATGTTGGCCGTCCGGTTCGGCAACGGCACACAACAATGGAGATGGAAAAATAGTCTGATATTATCGTTCCCGCTGCTGCTGGTGCTTTTGAATACGTTTGGTTCTCGGCACTCGCGGTTTGAATGGAACAAAAAGGTTAGTTTAAATATACGTTTAGAGGGTGAATGTGACATATTTTAATTCGAAATGCACTTAACAGCCAGAGCTGAACAACGGAGCGGTATTACATACGGGGCCATCGTAATGCTCGTGTAACGCATAATAAGGAGAGTGAGAGAATGGAGGTAGAAAGAGTGAATTCATGTTATCGATTCTTCCGGACGCAAGCGTAGTAGGACGAAAATTCGGATGACCGGTGGGTCGACCAGTTGTAAAGTGTTAAAGAGGAATATTTATCACATCAAGCGTTGCAAGCGACAGCTTGGGGTTGTGGAAAAGTCTTTACGTACAAGAAAATTCTGTCGATATCTGGCAACAGTCAGCAAAACCGAAACAGTGCGATTTCGTTGCTCCTGGAAGCGTAGAATTGAAGCTGGTTTTTGGAGTGGAAAATGTGCGTGTATCGTTGAGGTGTACATAGGCGCGTGGAACCCTACCCGTTTTGAAAGCGTTCATGGATAGCTGGAGCACTTTCCGTTTGAATCACGAAATTTGTTTGCCGAGCGAATAAACATCAGTGCCGTCAGTCTTGTGCTCGTTGAAGGAAAGAAAAGGGACCTACTTATTATTATTATTGCACCCTGCCCCCCCTCCCATTGGTCTTGGCTTGTTACCCGAGTTCCACCTCTTCGGTATCTTTTCTCGCTGCGTCTCACATTCGCGGTCGCGTTTCGCTTTCGCGTATGTAGTGCGCGCGCGGTGTAGTGCATCCATTCCGCATCTATGCACAGCGGAGGACGTGCCAAGAGATGCGAATCATTGTGCATAGATTTACTACACACACAGACACCCATACACAGTACTGTCCGTGTAACGAGGAGCGTCGGCAGAGGCAAAGAAACAGGTAAGCAACCAATAGTAGGTGCAAATAGCAGTGCAGAAAAGATGTTTGCGTGCTGGGGGCGGTAATGCATCCGCGAAGAATCTCGTACGGGGAAAAGTATATATTTATTTATTTAGTTTTTCCCTCCGCCCGAGCTGCGAGAGGCGGTGAGAAAAAAGTGATTCACTTTGGTTACATTTTTCCCCATTATACTTTGCGGTGTCTGTTCGCTTCCTCTTTGGTTCGGCACCCACTTCTCCCGGGCGCATTCACCATCCTCCGCAGATTACGAAGTGGAACGTAAAACAATAGCCATCGATGATGTTGTTAGAGCCCCGAGATGCAATAGACACTTACCGCGCACGGCACATGCCACAAAAACCAATTGGTTGTGACCATGGTGCGGTTGTGCAGAGAACAGACGAACAAAACAGAGTGGGAAAGTTTGCGAAAGAGAGATAGAGAGAGAGAGACAAGAAGCTCGAAAAGAGATAAAAATATTGAATGGGGGATTACGCGAGAGATTCAATTCCGCACTAAGAAGATGCGAGCTGTTGTAGTACCGCAAACAGTAGACAACAGCGACGGTCAGGAACAACACAACAGTATCACTCTGTTGCACCATCAGCAGAGCGATCGTTCGAAGCAATGCTCATTTCGCACCAATTCGATCACACTGCCATATAGAATAGTAAGAGGTGTGCATTCGTATGTTGTGTGTGTGTGTGTGCGCGAGAGTGTGTGCATGTGTGCAAAAACGACAACAAGTTTTGTGCGCGAACTAGTTTTTCCCGTCCCTCGGTTTAATCCTGGATCCATCAGCTGATTCGTGTTGATCGTGTCGCGTCTATCGAACCATGTGCGAATAGTTTCCATAAACGTGATTTGTGGATGGTTTAATTTGTGCTACGAAGTCGGGGGCACGCTAAAGGTGTGCCGCTGACAAGACACAAGAAATACAGATGTTGGAAAAGTGGAAAAACTGTGCTTTGTATGTGTCCAACATCTCGGAGCATCTCTGTCCCGTAATTTTCGGAAAGGTATACATCTCTAGTACAGTGCCATTGGTCGTATGCTGTGGGAATTATCTTATGCACATAAAACTAAATCCTTTCAATTGATTAATTTGAATATAATTAAGGTTATGAGCAGTTTTTTCATATAATCAGGTGCAACAGTTGATAACGCGTGCATTAAAATGACTGTGTTTCACGATTTTTCGTTCGTAGATCTTGTGTCCTAGCGAGCTGCAAACATGTCCATCGTCTTTTGTATCATGTTTTATTTTAAAGTATAGCTTAGATAAATAATTACATTGCTATCTATTTATTTTGAGCAGCTATGCTCATTTCAGTTTAGGAATTGCAATTACAGCTTTGTTCGCACAATAAGACATACCGTTGACCGATGAAGTTCTATATAGCGAGACGAATCTTGATCGTCTAAAAAATCTTCAAATTTCTGTTCAAAGACGAAAACGTCTAATAGAGAACAGATTCCGCCAACCCTACACAATCGAGACTATATTTCCTTGTGAGTTTATCGTCCTAATATGTTGTTCATGGATTCAGAGCATGGATGTGGAAGGATGTATATTATTGTACACTTTAATGTGTATTGTAATACAAAATTCGCTGTGCGTGTGACAACCACTAAGACTGAGCGGTTGACGGCGGATGTTATATTTTTGGCGGTGTACTTGTTTATGGACCGATGAGATCAATCATTACAAAACCCAAAAGGAGTGGAAAATGATAGTCAAAGTTCAGAAAAGAAAAAAAGCGCCACCTGAAGAAAATTGGAATTAAGATTCGAGCCATATTTTATCCAATAAAGTATGAGTGTAAGTTTTATTTCTATTGCACTCCTACAGCTATATGATAGTTGATTTTGCTTTAATGTATACGTCACTCTTTTTATGCATTTACAAAATTTGATTTTTGTTTGCAGTGCTGCAATGAATTATATGCAAATTTTATAGATCATCTTAATCTAAATCAACGGCTGTAGCTTTCTGACCGTAAAACAAAAATTTGAACCCAACCGATACGACGACCGATTACACAAACCGAGGGAAAATTAACCAAACCGTGGCACCATGGTTAGCGATCCCAAATTCTCACGATTATCCAACGATCTTCGCTCGTGCCTGCCGTTGGGTAACAGCCGTTGCCGTTCGTCAATGTACTAAGATGCTCCAAAGAGCCCACAAGTGAAAGGTTGTCGGAGGAATGGATGCTGCTTGTTGTAAACTGACGCGCAAGTACTGTTTGCTAGAAATTCAATTGAATTCATCAGGAAGATGAGTTTTCTTTGCGTTCAAGTGCATACCATTTGGTATGAAATGAAAGGGTAATCGCATTCGCTTTATGCAGCGCATGAGCCTGAACATGTATTAAGTATGTTCCGTAAGGAAGTGAAAGTAGTAATGCAAGTAGTTTTATTTGGATTTCTAGTTTCTGGAATGCATCGGATATTTTGTGAGCTGCTGCAACAAGTCGATCTGAAGCCTACGGTTGGAATAGAGGTGAATCTAACGTATATGTGACATTGCTGAAGCTGTTTTGTAATAATATGTCCTTTGAATATACATTTTCTTTCTTTTCACATTTTTTATGAAGTAAAATATGAGTACAAAGCCACAGAAATCACAATGGTAAAAAATCACTTCTAATAAACTGGTAAATAATTTGTTTTTACCTACCTTTTTTCTACTGACGATCACACATTATTACACATGGGCAAACGTTCTTTTCATGAAGAAGTTACCTTGCAGCCTTTCTAATAACTGACGGTAGCAAGAGAGTGCGGCAGCTTCCACCATATTGCGCTCATTGATTGAGCAGCAAGGGCATGTAACGATCTGTTTCTCAAGCGTACTGAAATGGTAATGCTCTAGTAGTTGTGTACAGGTAGCGTTTGTGTTCAACAACCGTTGATTGAAACTACACATTTCTAATTATGTTCATGTACGGAAAAAGAATCGTGCAGGCATATTATTAACTTTTCATTATACAACGCAAACAATTCAGTACGGGAATTAGTAATCTACCTTTGGCGTTACGGTCTTACGGTCACTATAGCAGGGAAAAGAAATAATTATTCTTCACCATATTGTTCACCTGTGATTGATGTTTAACCTTATTATCCATTAGTGTCCGAAATTGTTCAAGGTTGCATACTTTTGACGTTAGAAAATTAATGTTGGTCCTTCTGTTTATGAGCCATTGACGATTGTACAACGATTGCCTCTGTTCCTTAGTAGGACCTTTTTATGATTTGTTATACTGTCCAAAATATTTATTAGCTTCAGGAGTAATCTTTTGCTGTTGTAAATAACCATACTATAAGTACGATCATAAGAAGATCATAATTTGGGGAAAACAAACTAGAGGATAGACGGCATAATAATACTCTTCGTGTACTGCACTTTCACTGATAGCTGTTTTATTTATTTCATTTCTGTCTTTTACAATCCGTAAATGGTCATGTTAAAAAATGAAATTTTTAACAAACATAAAATGCCCAAGAACTTCTTTATTTCTTATTTCGTCTGCATCGGTGGGGTTTGACGCTCTTGGTTGGTGAAATTTTTAAATTGAATTTTATTTTAGTCCAGTCCCACATGTTAGGTGTACGTAATGTTTACAATATGTAACTACCGGTCTTTACCTGTTCTGGTTATGCATTTTCAATCGAAACAACGGGATACTTTCAATAAATACTGTTAACTGCAAGCGAATCAACTGACACTGTAGCGCCATCTGGTAGTTGATAGTAATACTATAGTCCAAACGCTTCGTGATATGCGCTCACACCCGCGAATAATTGGACTCCCATGGAGTTGTTACAAATCGATTTAACTTTATGTATGAATCTAAGCGATATTTATGTTCATTTTCGTGTATTTTTTCGATTTGAATGATGCTGAAGAATCCGAACCCATTCACGATTGTGTGAAATAATCTAGTAAACGTTTATATGGCCGGTTCTAGTTGACCTGCCGTATAAAGACCGGTGCATGTATCGAATTCGCTACCGGACCACCCCCTAGATCACAATCATTGATAGATCATATATAGATTCGATAGATCACGATCATGGCGATACATTATATCTAAAAATCATTCCACCAACAATTAACGAAGCTTTGCTTAGCTTCAACATTTATTATAGTTCCGGTGTTCGTTCGTTGAGATGAAAGATAAACGCCTAATTTCTTATTAGTGTTATCGTCCTTATTAAACATTCGGGAAGAATGATGAAACATTAAAACATCAATAATCTCTTCCGCTTAACGATTCATTTTCATAAGTACAGTTGGGACCCTAACTGACTATCCAGCTACGGCTAAAATCTAGCCATGCAAACCTGGAAACCCTAGAGATTTTTTCTGGTTGTAACGTTCGAAGAAAAAAAGAAAAAGAGAAAAAGGTTAAGGTATAGCGCATTTAATACAGCAGTTTGAAAATTGTCATCTTTCATTATACTAATACACAGTTTACTGTTCTCTCTTTCCAGTGATTGAAATAGTCATCTAATCCTGAAAGGAACGACAAATGTCACCATTTTCTCTCAATTCTGGCTAAGCCAACTGTGAGACGATGCACCGCATAAGTATTATCATCGAAAAATGTCATTAAGATTGGCATCAGCTACAATAAAGATTCGCATCAAGCCGGAGAGCAACAAAAATAGGCAACTAAATTGAAAAATCATTGGATGAAACCCTTGTGGCAATTGATGAACTCGATTGTTCTGCATTCGACACAGCTGACCTATACCACGCTAACGCTATGAGACGAAATGTGAAAGTGTTTGGTATTATTTCCATAACCTGGATTGTGGTGGTCATCTACTACTTCCAAGGTGACTACTATCATAACGATGGAAATCGTGCACTAAGATTGCGCAGCACCAAGGTGAAGCATTCCGCCTCAGACCAGTACAATGGAGACGGTGGTGCACACGACGATGCAGAAGGCAGTAATTCCGTGTTCGTCGGCGGCAGTAGCAGTAGTACCAGCAGTAGCAACGGCCACAACCTCCACAGTAGCAATAGCAATAGCAATAGTATTTTTAGTTACAATTCGCCACCCATGACATGGGACTATTTCGATGAGGCCAGCTACATTCAGAAGGGTGGTCTGCAGCGTGGAGAAGATCCGTACCTAAGAAATCGCTTCAATCAGCAGGCGAGCGATGGTTTGAAGAGTAACCGAGAACTGCCGGACACACGCAATGCGATGTGTCGTCGTACGACCTGGTCGGAACCGGCCAGCATCGCACATCTGCCTGCAACCAGCGTAATCATCACGTTTCATAATGAGGCCCGCAGCACACTGTTGCGCACGGTGGTGAGCGTGCTGAATCGTTCGCCTGAAAGATTGATTCACGAAATTATTCTGGTGGACGACTATTCCGACTTCCCGGAGGATGGGCAAGAGTTGGCCAAAATTCAGAAGGTGCGGCTGATAAGGAATAGTAAACGGGAGGGCTTGGTACGGTCACGGGTTACTGGTGCTGCAGCCGCCACAGCAAAGGTGCTCACATTCCTTGACAGTCACTGTGAATGTAACGTGAACTGGCTCGAGCCGCTACTGGCACGGGTAGCCGAGGATCCAACTCGCGTCGTTTGTCCAGTGATCGACGTGATCAGCATGGATACGTTCCAGTATATAGGTGCGTCTGCCGATCTCCGTGGAGGGTTCGATTGGAATCTGGTGTTCAAGTGGGAATATTTGAGCAATGCCGAACGGAAAGTGAGACAGCGTGATCCCACGGCCCCCATTCGAACGCCCATGATTGCGGGTGGCCTGTTCGTGATTGATAAAGCGTACTTCGAGCGACTCGGCACCTATGATACGCAGATGGATATCTGGGGCGGAGAAAATCTCGAAATCAGTTTCCGAGTGTGGCAGTGTGGAGGATCGCTGGAAATAATCCCCTGCAGCCGAGTAGGGCACGTGTTCCGCAAGCGCCATCCGTACACATTTCCCGGCGGAGGGAGTGGAAACATTTTCGCCAAAAACACGCGCCGCGCAGCAGAAGTGTGGATGGATGAGTATAAGAAGTATTACTACGCGGCCGTTCCGCTGGCCATCAACATTCCTTTCGGTGACATCGACGATCGATTGCAGTTGCGGCGCGAACTGCAGTGTAAGCCGTTCCGATGGTATCTGGAACATGTCTATCCACAGCTGGGCATACCGGAACGGCGGAACAACGGTAGCCTAAGGCAGGGCGTACACTGTCTCGACAGTTTGGGAAACGTGGCCGGTGCGGTCGTTGGGCTGTACACGTGTCACGGAAATGGAGGTAACCAGAACTGGGTGCTTAATAGAAAGGGGGAGCTAAAGCATCATGATCTCTGCCTGACGCTGGTTAAATTTACAATCAGCGCACGATACAACAGCGTGCTGATGAAGTATTGCGACGATTCGGAGAATCAGCAGTGGCACCTGAAGGATGGTGGATTGATACAGCACCGAAAGATCAACGTTTGTCTTGATTCGCGACACATGAAAGAGCGAGGCATCACGGCCGAACGGTGCAATTCCGCGCTTGAATCGCAACACTGGAAGGTTGTGACGGATGCGCAGTAAGCTTTCTTAGTCAAGGGGATAATTTTCTTACATGCGGAACCCGACATGTTGTTCCGCCGACGCTGATAGTCAGTGAGATGTGTTCCGTGTTCTTTGTTGTTATATACATACATTCTATTTAACAACTCCTGATATGCAGATATTAGATAGTATGAAAGCGTAGCATTGTGACACTATATAGAGTTTAAGGAGTATGGTGAGGCGTGAATCGATTCAACTTTTGCATCAACGTAGATTCACGCAATAGCAAAGACACACACACACACACACACACACCCTTCCCTTACACTCACACATACACCAATGCAAATGTAATTTAAGAAAGCAAAAAAACGATATTGAATTCTCGCTGTAACGACGCAAATGCAACCTTTTTATTGTATTTCCAGATAGTTTTTTGTTACAAAACAAAGATAAAAGCTAAACGAAACGATCAGTAAAGTATTCAGGAATAGTGTTGTCCTGTATGAAACACGTTAATACATGCGATTGGTTGTTTTTATTGATCATTGCAACGGTAGCATTCGAAAGAAATTTAGGGCAGGATAGGCAACGAGTCTACGTGTTCGTAGGGCTCCTCTACACCGCGTGCCGTACGGCCGAACGCTGACGAGTACTCTCCTGGTTGGGCATAAGTACGGCATCCTTATCACGTGACCCAACAATTGTATCCTTCGGACTTTGACCACCGTTAGCATATATCTGCACCGTCTAGCTCTTGTTTCTTTTTTCTTCTCCACACACCGTTAAGGATAGTACTTAGCACCTGTCGCTCGCAAATAGTAAGTGTATTTGGTTGGCCCCATAGTTCAGTTCAGAATTCGTACCCGTAGTGGGCTACTGGACGTATTAGTGTGCTTTATATCGTGAATTTGGTCGTGTTGTTGTCTAGGGTTGTTGTTTACTTTATTATGTGATGATTTTATCGCAATAAACCTTAGCTCCAGGAGTCAGAGTATCTGACTAAGCGGTGAAAATTATCCTGGATAAGTTGCACATTATTATACAATACCTACCGGCCACGTCTGATACGACGAACCATTCACGCAGAATGAGCTTGCGGCTCGAGACTGTGCAATTGTTAAGAGATCAATAGAATGTGTAGCATAGAATGCTCTATCGGACAAAATCGTATCCAATCATTCTGTATCTAAGACCGGGAAGCAAGTGATTGCTACGGTTAAGAAAGACTGAAACAAGCAAGCATTTATTTTTAAGACAACCATGACCACGGTGTCTGGTAATGCCGTTCGGGGCCGGTAGGGTTCATTTCGGATGTGAAACCACTCTACTAAACAAAGACAAGCACAATGCAGCATTTCTTAAGCAGTAATCTATATGACCGTTTACTAAAGGAAGTTTTCAATACTCTCTTCGTCGAATGATTATTAGCCATATTCGGCAAAATGTAGCTGCGGTCTGTGAATGGGACGATTCGAAAATATCGACACGATATTTCGCCTTTGCGATGCGAGATTTTTAACGAGGACGAATGGCAACATGATACTTTCGCACACTAGGTGTAGCTCCATCGACCGGTGTATCCGACGGAATGGAGGCTCCCTCCGGCAGCAAGAGATCGAACGACTGCAGCGTTGTTGTCAAGAACAGAAACAGATTACCTCGCGCCATAAGCTCTCCCATGCATCGATGTTTGCCGACCCCGAATGGATGGTATTGGGCTGGAATGTGTATCTTGCCATCCTTCAGGAAACGTTCGGGAATGAACTGAGTCGGCTTTTCCCACAGGTTCTCGTCCAGCATCATTCCACGGAACATACCAACGAGCATAGTGTCCTGAAGGCAATTGTTAGAAATGAAACACAACACGTTAGCGAACCTTCTATAATGAGCTGGAATGAACGAGGATCACGATGGCTTACCTTGGGAATGTTGTACCCACAAAGCTTGGTATCTTTGAGTGCTCGATGTGGAATACCGAACGTATTCGACATGAACAACCTAAGTCCTTCGAGCGTCGTAGCTTCACAATACGGCATGCTGTAAGGAATAAAAACATAAGTACGTGTGTTTAGCTGTCTGTAGGATAAGCCACTTGCCTGGCACGATCCTCCAAAGTCGGAAGCCGATTGCGGCCAATGACATCGTCTATTTCATCCTGTATCCGACGCATCACCTGTGGATTGCGCACAATGTACAGGAAGGAAAAGTCGAGCGTTTTGGTGGTCGTCTCCGAACCGGCAATAAACATGTCCAAACAAACGGCCAACAGTTGCTCGCGCGAGAAGCTGTCGGACGGGGCGTTATTGTTTTGCAGCGTGCGCAAGTACACATCCATCAGATCTCGAGGTTCATCGTCCGGGTTGAAGTTTTGCTGATGGCGTTCCACCTCGGCCCCGATAAACTTGTGCATGCATTCATGAATTTCGACAAACTGCTGGTAGCCGGACAGTCGTGGTGCCACAAACCGGAGGTAAGGGAAATGGCTAAACAGCGCACCCATCATGTCGATGTTGGTGAACAGCTCGTGCAGCAACGATTGCAAATACCGTAGATCACTGTTGTCCTTGCTGTACCGGACACCGGCCATCATTAGCCAGAGTGTGTTCAGTACATACACGGAAAATGCACCCTGCATCTGTACCACAGCTGTTCCATTTCCTTGCGCCACCAGCTCCTCAAAGTCCTTCCGTATTTGTGCTGCTTCATTTTGAATAATCTCCGTCATTCCTTTGCGCGCGAAGCCAAATTCTTTGAGATGGCGCACTATGAAACGTCGCTGCTCCTGCCAGAACTGTTCGTCCGTTAGCAATACTCCACGCCGGAGGCCCCACGTGCGCGTTTCGTAGAATATTCCCGTCGGCCGACCGTCAAAGTCTTCGTTGTTCATCATCTCCTTGAGCGATTCGGCATTGATCGCCATCACGGCCTTATCTTTGCCTATCTTAAACCCAATTACACCACGATGCTCGGGATACTCGTTGGCGATTTTCTCGACCGCCTTGCACAGCATACCCGTCTTATTGCGCGCATTCATGATGGCGAGAGCACTGCCCACGATCGGGTACCATTTGGGACCGGGTGGAAAATTGGCAGGCTTTAAATTATCTAGATGAAGCCATAACAGCAACAGCACTACGCAACACGCCACAAAGTACCACATGGCTGGGGGTTATGGGTTGTGGGAATCCGTCGCAGTGGACACGGTAGTGATACTGATATTGGGGAAAACGAACGTAGAGTATGTACATTACTTAAAATGCATAAGGCTATAACACAACCTTCTTAGACATTCAAAGGGGAGACGCACGAAACCTTCTTTCTTAAAGAACCCAGAAAGTGCTAGAATTTAAGAGTTCGCATGTCATCATCCAAACCAACGAGGCGAATGGTTCATTCTGCATTGCACGGCATGAAGCAATTACCGATGAGCGATTTGTTTGATCCACATATCCATTCATTAAAGCAATGGTGCACATAAAGAAAATATCGTGCTGCTACTGCAACTCTGGCAAGCAAAGGTGAGCGCAACCAACAAAACGCCTCATCACATTTCATAGAAAGAATCGCTTGAAAGTGCTTTCAAGCCGGCTTGCAACTGCATACCGGCTTCACCACGCATGGTAGGACACATCGTTTGTAAACCAAATGCAGCCAGTTACATAAGCATGCACTTGCACATTTGGCCACACACTCTCTCACCCACAGACACACATTACTTTTACTCGCTGCTTAAAACCCTGATGCAGATTATGCAAGTTGATGGGTTCACACTTGAAGAGAAGGTAGAAGTTTGCAACGGAGGACGATCGAGATGGTTTAGTGAAGTTGTGAAAAGCGATTGTTTTTTTTGTAGGAAAATCACCTAGAATTGCTATCTTCATTTTGACAACAACAAAATTTACAAAAAGAAAACAAAAGAAACGAGTAACCACGATCGGGGAAAGAAGCAATGCAATTCCGCGGCAAAGGAATAGGCTGCAACATAAGCCTACAAATGCTCTTAGCCTGTTGTTGCGTCACTTTGGCAGGCCTTTTATGTAATGCAGAGATGCTGCAGAAACGGGTTCTCAGTTGGCAACCCCTTGCCTGGATGCAACGCTGCACTATCAAGACTGTGTGGTCCCATGCAATTGGCACAGGAAATTGTCGCAGAGTATCCCGATCAGTATAAAGTTGTAGAGCTTTTTTTTGCGAGAAATATGTTTTATCTTCCTGATCGATGCGGAGATCGTTTACAATGTGGAGATCGCGCGACTCTAAGTTCTGCAGAATGTCCCGTAACCAATTGCACTGTTCCAGGAACACGTCAAGCGGAATTGAAACAATTTAAACCGAATCACTGCACACACTTACAGGATACACTTAAGCAAACACACAGGGTATTATGTTTTTTTTTGCCGCAAAATTCTAATGCTCAGCACTGCTGCTTAAGAAACATTCAAATTGAGAAGGACGATTCTCCCTTGTCGTGGTAACACTGTCACAGTCCACTTGTCACTTGATTTAAATTTGAAGTGCAGCACGCACAAACCACTCAGAAGCGCACATCACACCAGACCAAGGTGTGTCCTGCAAGTAAACAGGAGAAAGTGTTCTACGCGTGTTTGCTATACACACGGCAACGATTCGTAACTCCCTGTTGAGGTTTCTCCGGTACACCTCGTGTTTGAAGAGACAAAAATGGACTCATTCTGCGGTAGACCACGTCGGTCAGTAATATAGCATTTTCCCCACTTTCTGAGGTGGTTTTTCAAATGGTTTGCAGGAACGCTACCACAGCCCAGTAGCAGCCCTGCACCATACTACTGCGGTACCCCCGCCCGATACGGTTCAACACGTTTTACTCACCAGCTTGGCGTGCTTGGTTGACGTGCTTCCCCGATCGGGGTGCGAAGTGCAATAGAAAGATTGCCTTTTTTTTCTATATCAACACTACAGGTAGCTGCAATAAAACTCGTTTAATACACAGAGATGATAATATTCAATGATCTATATTGCATAACGCAATTCAAAACAAAACAAACGTTAATATGCAACGAGTGTGTGAAACAATGTGACAGCTTTACAAATTACATTACGAACAAAAAGTAGTAAACACAACATGCCGTTTGGTATGCACATCTGACGCTATGTATTTATTTCATCCACACACACACACATTTTGCTTGAAGTACAAGAGTTTTATCATCTACAGCTATGCAGGCCCGTATTTGCTGATCGGTGCGTGTTTTAACACCTTCCAAAATCCACCCGATGAGAAGAACTTTCTTTCCAGCTGATTCGCTAACGCTGTGTTCCATTGTCCTTGGTATCGCGTGTGCGTATCAAGTGTGTAAATGTTTTTGTTTCTGTTTTGCTGTTTGGTTTGGTTTGTTTGTTCACAGTTTATACGTGGGGGAAACAAGGATTGATTTTGTTTAGCACAGCTGATCCGTTCATTATATGACCGGGTTATTAGACGTTCATTACAAATATATTTAACTTATTAGAGTCCCTCGAGTTCGGGAGTTATTATGCCCGTGCCCGAGTACCCATACTCGTCCTATGTTCCTTGCATCGCAAGTGATAAAGATTGTTTGTCTGTGTGTGTATGTGTTTTTTTTACTACTACAATTGTTCATTCTTTTGCTATCATACAATTACTTTGTATCATGTTTCTGCCTTTCGTACTTATCCTTTACCACATCGCCACATGCCACATCTTCCGATGCGATTCGCAATTCTCGACTCATTATTTGACTATATCCTCTTCGATTTGTAACACCTTGATTTTGCTTGCATGTCGTATGTTGGCTTGGTTTTTTTTTTAATTGCACAGTGCTTAGGCAAGAATAAAAATCTCTGGTTCGATACAATTTATTAACATTGATATATGCATATGTATACGCGCGTGTGTGTGTTTCTCTCTGTGTATGTCTGTATGTGTATAAATATAGAAGTTTATGTTACCATGGTAATGTATATATTAACCATCACTCTCCCGTCTGCAGCAAACATTCTTCAAGTAAACACATGTTGTTCGTTCTGTTTGACATTATCGAACATGGATGTTCGTTCAGCAAAAGGATAAGGAAATAGTAGAACTCCTAATAGTAAGTACAGGGACTGCTTTTTTTTGACAATATGACTGATGGAAAAAGAAAACTTCCGGAGTGCGGTAGGTGGAGTAGTTAAGTAATTGTTAAAATCTCTGGAACATTACTATATGTGAGTAGTAGTTCCGATACGATGACGAAAATTAATGTATAGATTAATCATAGGTTTTACAAGCTTAGGCCTTAGATGGACATTGGGAGACAATGGCAAAGCGTCAAATGCTTTGACTAAGAACTAGGCGTAAAACATCGATCGAAAAGTTAGGTACCGGATATGGCAAGGATCGAGGGGTAGCTGAAGTGAGTTGCATTTTCACATCTCTCAACTTTTGTTAGGCTTATTCTCCCTGGAAAGACAACGTAATTGGCAGCGTGAGATACCACGGTAAGTTACGGGTACTAACTTAAGTAATCCGATCTCTTACCGATTTCTTGATATTGTTGTGAGTTTGCGGTTGAACGGTCTCCTCCAAGTAAACCACTCCGACGGCAGGTCCTTCACCACTGATCGATGTCTGCAGGGTGACTCCACTGATGGGACCATCTTCCAAGTAGAGAGGATTCTTCACTTCCATTTCACCGGTCTGTAATTAGCAAACAGTGCAAGTACAAAATAGTGTAATCATAATCGTACATTAGTAGGTCAGTTATGAGATATTTAGATTTCAATTTCAAAGATTTCAAAGAAAGAAACAATAGCAATTAAACACGCTGGATTGCTCTAAACAATAACAATCAAACACGCTGGATTGTGCCTCTAAGAAAAGTTTTCAGGTAATGAGGTATTATTATTCCGGTCACTATAGTTTATATTCCCTCTGATTCTGCTTTCCAGGACAGTACATAGATATAGGTAAATAAACAACTCGCTTACCGGTGCCAACCCAGGACATTCGTAGACGGTGTAGTCACCTTCCTCATTCTCATCGTCGCTCGGTTGTTCCGAATGTGCTGCCCTGCGGGTCGTGTGTTCCATGGCGATTATTTGCTGCTTCTGATGCTGGTAGTGATACATCTGCGCATTCTGAGCTAGTTTTCGATCACCAGCAGAAACGGTGGCACCGGCCGTCGAATCCCTGTTTGGTCCCGTAACACCGTACGCTGGATACTCGACGTCTGCTGCCGCTTTGGTCCTTTTGTGGAGCCTAACCCCGAAAGTATGAATAAAAACCAAATACATTCATCAGTAGTACGGCCCATTCATTCATCCCCGATCCATTATCCGCAAACACTTACGTGTACCAACCGAAACCGATGGAAATCAGGGCTACGGTGATGGCGGCACTGATACCAGCGATCAGCGCGATCAGATACATGCCAAGCCCGGTACCGATCTCGATCGGTTGCTGCACGACGCCATTCGAAGTGCTACGATCGGTTGCGGAAGTGGTAATCGTCAGTGGTGTTCCCTTGTTGGATTGATTTCGACTGTGTGTGCCCTTTCCTATCTTTGGGCGTATCGGAGGTGGTGGTGGTGGATGCCGATAGTCTTTGATGGGCTTCTCTTCGACAGCTGTTTCTCCGTTAGCTGCAGACGCGGTCCGTTCGTCATGCGATGCACCACCTCGCAGCTCGGAGCTGTCGTACAGGAACGATTCATCACCACCATCACCGACACCAAGTCCATCTAGATCCGAATCACTCGCCAGGCCGGTGTTTTGATCGTAGAATCGAGGATCGCTGGGACCTACCGCAAAGTTGATCGGTTCACGCGAATCGATCTGATTACTGAGCGGCAACTGGTACGTGTACGTTGGGCGATACTCATCCGATACCTCGCCTGCGCCGAGGTACGACGGTGCCGGGATAGTTTTGCTTCCAGCGGCCTGCAATCGCTGCAGGTGTTCCAGAAAGCGACGACGCGCCTGTTCCTCGATGAAGATATTTATCGTTTTCACCAGATTGTCCCGCGTATCGTGACCATCTACGGTGGTGAAAATAAACCAACAGGTACAGTTAATTCAACATGCGGCGTACACTAAGTAAAGATGACATTTTAAACTTGCCTTTCGATGTCCATGAAACTGGGGTCATCGGGTGTAATCGACGATGGTAGCCTGCAGATAAGAAGTGGGTCGATGCAACATACATTTAAAATATTAATGTGGATGTTATTTCTTCCTGCTCTGTGAATGTATATAAATAGTTTTTTTTACGATCAAACTATCGTTTAAACGCGAGAGTGTGCGGATATGAATAAAAACATTAAATTGATTTTTTTTATTTTTAATATGACGGCTAGACGCCCTTTTGTAAAACTTTAAATTGGTACCATTTCAAATATCTCTCAGAAACACTCTTACAAACAAAAACTTTATAAAACTTATTGCTCCCATCATGAGAAGTTCTATTGTGCGATTCAAATAATACACAGCAAATCAGGTAATGATTTGTGTAAACATCACAACACAGATACTTAGGAAGCAACAAGTTTAATTTTAAAATCACAAACATACGAATGCCTCCATACTGCAAACGGGTTCAATATTGCTTTGTTCGCTTCATAGAGCTCGCTGTTTGACTTTATATCGATCGATGAGTTTTTTTTTAACTTTTTTAAAGGCAAATATTAGTGTCGCGGGCAAAATATTCGCAAAAAGCTGCACTCTCGTGTTTCCTGCTTACCTGAAATGTAGTCATTGTCGGACGTGACGATGGGTAGCACCAGGAAAATGTTCCATATTGTGATGTAGGACACACGAATGCTGCGAAAGGTCATTTTTGCTTGCACCCACCGCTTCCGGTGCGTCCGGATGTGGATGGAATGGCTGTGAAGGAATTTAATGCTCCATTTACACACACACACACACGCATACACACACTGCACAAAGCGGACAGCAGCTACAACGAAAACCAAACTGACACGTCTAGGTCCACGGATAGTGGCCTCATTTGTGCGGGTCGGTTTACCGTCTAGGAGTGCCGATACGATGGCACTGCTGTGAACTTACCTATCGACCTGTGCTGTTTTAATGTGGTATACGGTTTGTTATCAGTGTTCCGCTCAATCCGGTACGCTGCAATGCATGTACGGCATGCTTTTACAAACCTACAGTTTTACAAACACATTAGCACGCCGATGACTTCGGAGCTTTCGGAAGATGTGTGGGGCATGGTTTTTCGCAGCACCGTATGCTTGACGATTTACACAAATGAGTCGCCTGTGGGCTGTCCTTTATTTTCCGTATGTTCTTTGCACCTTTTGGAATCCTATTGATAGATATGTCTTCAAACAAGCTTCCCATCCACGGTGACAAGAATTACTGCGCAAACGCAGGGCTGTGAACAAGCGACGTCAAATACGATGCGTTAATTTCATTCATGCCCAGCAGTGGTTTTGTGAGCGTTTTTTTTCACTTAATTCATATCAAATACTGCTGGGAGTTTCATGATTGGTTACACTGCTGTACGTAGAACTATGCCCAGCGTTTTCTTTCTGAGCAAAAAACTGAACATAAAACATGATTTGAGGTTTATCATGTATTCATTAGGTTTATTTCAATACGTTTGTAGTGATTCTTGTTGTTTTAAATTCTAATAACTATTGTATTAAAGTGAAGTAAACTAGGTGGTACCTAGTGGCTGAGGCGATAGCGGCGCTGGTTTTCACACGTATCGTCTCCCCGTACGTAGGACTGAGCATCCGGCTATGGGAACAATTAAGTTAAGGAAGCCAGAAATGGCACATTAAGACCTAGTGGTAATGGCACCAATACAGAATTCCCTCCGATCTATACCTCCGTACGCTGGCCTGGCTATCCTGCTAAACGAAAAAATTGATACAAGAAGACAATAATTATTGATAAACCATTGTTTTACCTACTTTTCAATATTTAATCTAATTTAACCCCTCTTCCCGATACAACAGTCTCTGGGACAGTTGCGCAGGCTGAATCCATCCAAACTTGTGTACGACATGGTTTGAATTTGTGCGCAACGCTGATCTCACGGACGCAGCCTAAAAACTGCAACCGATTGACGTTGTACTTGTGCTCAGGGAAAATTACATTGATCCACGTTGCCCTAGGTGCGAAAGTATGGCGGCACTCTCCAAGCTTCTGATCGAAACTCCATCCACAGCGAATTAGCATTTGTGTTTTATTTTGTTGTTATTATTTTATAATAACCCATTACGTATTTATTGGCTTCTATTTAAATGCAAATAACCAAGAAACGTTGAACCGATTAACTAATTTAAAAAACTTGAGATGATTTGTCTATAAAACCGTTATAAAACTATCTGTTTTTAATTTTTGCAATTTTTTTGTAATCGAAAAAGAGTGTATTTACAAAAAAAACAATGATAACATACGACGACAATGCAATCGCAATGGCCAAAAATAACGGTACATTCGTGCACGAGCAACCATCCGACAATTGTCAAACACAAAACCAACATGGCGCCCGTTCATTTTTACCAACAAACCTTGCTGTCGCTCAATTGGGATCAGTGGAAGCGAAAAAAATTGTTGGTGGCCCGTGCTGCGACTCGATATCGACAAATTTACCTTCGGGTTGGTGTTTTAGATCAACTCTCTTAATGTTAAAACTGTTATAGGAAACCGTCGCGCACAATGGGGTAAGTTGGATATGGATTTTTGCTCGGAAAAGCCTGCACACGATTCGCCAAAGTGCGCGTCTCTGACGACGAGCTAGGGAGATGCGAACGATCCCGGTGGCAGAACACAGATTCTGTACACCACCCACAAATGAGGGGCAAAACCGTAGAGCAAAAAGAAAAAAAAATATCAGGGAGCAGCGAGCTGAGTGAGCGGAATCGTGTTTCACAGCGGTGTTTGCTTTGTTTACAATGTTTCTTTTATATTTTCGCAGGGAGCAACCAATTTTCACTTGCAACGCTCATGTGTTCCACATAGATCCCAAAACCAAACGCACATGGATAACAGCAAGTTCGAAGGCCATCGCTGTTAGTTTTTTCTACGATTCCTCCCGCAATCTGTACCGAATTATCAGCGTTGAAGGGAGCAAGGTAGGCTGTGGCAGGAAATCTGTCAAAATTGCTTCCATTTGAATTCATAGCTGGAAATTAACTATAAACTTCCTTATTATTGCTAACAGGCTGTTATCAATTCAACTATTACTCCAAACATGACCTTCACCCAAACGTCCCAAAAGTTTGGCCAATGGAGTGATGTACGTGCCAATACAGTTTATGGGCTTGGTTTTGCCTCAGAAGCCGAGCTTGGTAAGGTAAGTTAAATCAAAAGCGAATCGGAACCCGTGTAAACATTGTGTTCGGGCTTATGGGTAAAAAAAGTTGTCCGTAATGCTATCTTAAACTCTTTTTCAGTTCATAGTAAAGTTTCAGGAAGTAAAGGAAGCTACCAAGGATGCGCTCAACAAGGCGTCAGCCAACGGCAATTCGGCTGCTGCATCGGCAAACGCTTCACCTATAACGGCCCGTGCATCGGCCAACAGTGGCGATATTTTCGAATCCGGAAACTTAGAACCACCGCTGGCACCGGCAAGTAGCATTTCAACGGTATGTGGCGTAAATTACCCTTGAGATTTAGATTCTTATGTTTTACATCAACACTTACACTGATTCTTTTTCAACAGAGCTGTAAAACGGACAGTCCATCGCATAACAATATCAGTGAGACGACGAATTAGCATTTGTGTTTGATTTTGTTTTTACTATTTTATAATAACCCATTACGTATTTATTGGCTTCTATTTAAATGCAAATAACCTAAACGTTGAACCGATTAACTAATTTCAAAAACTTGAGATGATTGGTCTATAAAACCGTTGTAAAACTATCTTTTTTTTATTGTTGCAATTTTTTGTTATCGAAAAAGAGTGTATTTACAAAAAAAACAATGATAACATACGACGACAATGCAATCGCAATGGCCAAAAATAACGGTACATTCGTGCACGAGCAACCATCCGACAATTGTCAAACACAAAACCAACATGGCGCCCGTTCATTTTTACCAACAAACCTTGCTGTCGCTCAATTGGGATCAGTGGAAGCGAAAAAAATTGTTGGTGGCCCGTGCTGCGACTCGATATCGACAAATTTACCTTCGGGTTGGTGTTTTAGATCAACTCTCTTAATGTTAAAACTGTTATAGGAAACCGTCGCGCACAATGGGGTAAGTTGGATATGGATTTTTGCTCGGAAAAGCCTGCACACGATTCGCCAAAGTGCGCGTCTCTGACGACGAGCTAGGGAGATGCGAACGATCCCGGTGGCAGAACACAGATTCTGTACACCACCCACAAATGAGGGGCAAAACCGTAGAGCAAAAAGAAAAAAAAATATCAGGGAGCAGCGAGCTGAGTGAGCGGAATCGTGTTTCACAGCGGTGTTTGCTTTGTTTACAATGTTTCTTTTATATTTTCGCAGGGAGCAACCAATTTTCACTTGCAACGCTCATGTGTTCCACATAGATCCCAAAACCAAACGCACATGGATAACAGCAAGTTCGAAGGCCATCGCTGTTAGTTTTTTCTACGATTCCTCCCGCAATCTGTACCGAATTATCAGCGTTGAAGGGAGCAAGGTAGGCTGTTGCAGGAAATCTGTCAAAATTGCTTCCATTTGAATCCATAACTGGAAATTAACTAAACACTTCCTTATTATTGCTAACAGGCTGTTATCAATTCAACTATTACTCCAAACATGACCTTCACCCAAACGTCCCAAAAGTTTGGCCAATGGAGTGATGTACGTGCCAATACAGTTTATGGGCTTGGTTTTGCCTCAGAAGCCGAGCTTGGTAAGGTAAGTTAAATCAAAAGCGAATCGGAAACCGTGTAAACATTGTGTTCGGGCTTATGGGTAAAAAAAGTTGTCCTTAATGCTATCTTAAACTCTTTTTCAGTTCATAGTAAAGTTTCAGGAAGTAAAGGAAGCTACCAAGGATGCGCTCAACAAGGCGTCAGCCAACGGCAATTCGGCTGCTGCATCGGCAAACGCTTCACCTATAACGGCCCGTGCATCGGCCAACAGTGGCGATATTTTCGAATCCGGAAACTTAGAACCACCGCTGGCACCGGCAAGTAGCATTTCAACGGTATGTGGCGTAAATTGCCCTTGAGATTTAGATTCTTATGTTTTACACCAACACTTACACTGTTTCTTTTTCAACAGAGCTGTAAAACGGACAGTCCATCGCATAACAATATCAGTGAGACGAATGCTAACAATCTGAACAATGAACTGAAGCAATTGTCAATTAACAATTCATCATCGAACGATGGCACGGTAACTTCAACCACGGAGCAGCAACTAAAATATGAGAACGAAAGATTGAAGCTTGCCCTAGCACAAAGGTAACAACATCAGCGATAGTAGCTTATCAGGCGGAAAGCAAAAGCTTGTTCAATGTCTTTATTTCTCCAAACAGCTCTGCAAATGCTAAAAAATGGGAGATCGAGTTGGCAACACTGAAAAGTAATAATCTACGACTAACGAGTGCGTTACAGGTTTGTATTGGACAATTTCTACTGGTGAAATGGTGTTTTCTTAGCAATTGATAGTAATACACCAATGGATTCGTAAAATTTCGTTCTACAGGAATCAACAGCAAACGTAGATGAGTGGAAGCGGCAACTGCATTCGTACAAGGAGGAAAATCAAAGATTGAAATTACGCTACCAGGATCTGGAAGCAGGCAAGGCCGGTGGTGTGCCCGCGGCAGGTGGTGGCCCGAATGCAACTGGTTTAGCTTCAAACGAACTAACAGAAGAGCTAAGACGCGAGATTGTGTCGCTAAAGTCTCGAATTGAGGGGCTGGAAGCAGAACTCATGAACCAGGAGATGGAACTGAAGGCAGCAAACAAGACGCTCAAAGACAAGCAAAATGATCCTACGGTACGGTATTGAGGGTTTTGGTAGAAAACGTCCCAAAAGTTTGGCCAATGGAGTGATGTACGTGCCAATACAGTTTATGGGCTTGGTTTTGCCTCAGAAGCCGAGCTTGGTAAGGTAAGTTAAATCAAAAGCGAATCGGAAACCGTGTAAACATTGTGTTCGGGCTTATGGGTAAAAAAAGTTGTCCTTAATGCTATCTTAAACTCTTTTTCAGTTCATAGTAAAGTTTCAGGAAGTGAAGGAAGCTACCAAGGATGCGCTCAACAAGGCGTCAGCCAACGGCAATTCGGCTGCTGCATCTGCAAACGCTTCACCTATAACGGCCCGTGCATCGGCCAACAGTGGCGATATTTTCGAATCCGGAAACTTAGAACCACCGCTGGCACCGGCAAGTAGCATTTCAACGGTATGTGGCGTAAATTGCCCTTGAGATTTAGATTCTTATGTTTTACACCAACACTTACACTGTTTCTTTTTCAACAGAGCTGTAAAACGGACAGTCCATCGCATAACAATATCAGTGAGACGAATGCTAACAATCTGAACAATGAACTGAAGCAATTGTCAATTAACAATTCATCATCGAACGATGGCACGGTAACTTCAACCACGGAGCAGCAACTAAAATATGAGAACGAAAGATTGAAGCTTGCCCTAGCACAAAGGTAACAACATCAGCGATAGTAGCTTATCAGGCGGAAAGCAAAAGCTTGTTCAATGTCTTTATTTCTCCAAACAGCTCTGCAAATGCTAAAAAATGGGAGATCGAGTTGGCAACACTGAAAAGTAATAATCTACGACTAACGAGTGCGTTACAGGTTTGTATTGGACAATTTCTACTGGTGAAATGGTGTTTTCTTAGCAATTGATAGTAATACACCAATGGATTCGTAAAATTTCGTTCTACAGGAATCAACAGCAAACGTAGATGAGTGGAAGCGGCAACTGCATTCGTACAAGGAGGAAAATCAAAGATTGAAATTACGCTACCAGGATCTGGAAGCAGGCAAGGCCGGTGGTGTGCCCGCGGCAGGTGGTGGCCCGAATGCAACCGGTTTAGCTTCAAACGAACTAACAGAAGAGCTAAGACGCGAGATTGTGTCGCTAAAGTCTCGAATTGAGGGGCTGGAAGCAGAACTCATGAACCAGGAGATGGAACTGAAGGCAGCAAACAAGACGCTCAAAGACAAGCAAAATGATCCTACGGTACGGTATTGAGGGTTTTGGTAGAGCTTCTGCCTGTATTCATTGCCTGTATGCTACATTTTTTATTATATTGAGTTTTCGTTCCTCTTGTTTGCAGCTGAAACAGATGACCAATCTGTGCAGTCAGTTCAATGCACAAATAACCGAACTAAGCGGTATTCACAAGGAGATGGAGAAGCTGATTCAGGCACAGCACAAATCTACTTGAGATATGAATGTGCCAAAAGTGACGTCGGTGGCCATTAGTAGTGGTATTTTGACCGCAGAATCTCCTTTCTCGTCATCGATCGAAGGCGGTTGTTGTAATCCGAGGAGTATGAAGGATGCATCTCTTCCAGGTAAAAGTGTAGCGTCAACTAATAGTATTTCCAACTACCGTACCAACATTAATAAGATACCACCAATGGGAAAGCATGAGTGTGTCGTCGCTGTTGACAGGCAGCAAGAGGAAACCAACGCACTTCCTATAGCAAATATGGCAGCGAAAGGATCAGTATCGCCGGACCAGCAGCAGTCTCACATTAGTGGTGGCACAGCGCTGGCTGGTGGAAATCGAACAGGAGGGTCCACAATTGTTTTAATCAGCACTAAAATAAGTAACCCATCTGCGGCGAAGATGGGTACAACAGTGGGGGCAACGATAAAAACGACCGGAACGTTATACAATATTCCTTCTTCCTCCCCTACTATTACTGCTGCTGCTACTACCGATCATGGCGATAATCGCAAGCTGTCGATGATTTGTCAGGAAGAAGCGGCCAATACGACCCGCGACGAGGTTAACGGTCAATCCGAGTTGCAATCCACCAGCAAAACCGCAACCATACTGGTGTCGAAGCACAAGACCAAAACCGGACTACCTTTGCTATTGAAAAAATCAAAAAAGTAACTCAACTTTGTCCCTTAATTACCCCGGCAAGAATAGCCAGCGAAACATGTTCGTAAACGAATGTAGCTCGGTGCCAGATGCTTTTGGAACCCAGCGGTTACAGTCGAGTTGCTGCAATATGCTATTTTAATTAGTTACTTAAGTTTTTTTTATATGACACAGATGCATTACCTCCTCTCGCATCTGCTGCAATCTTTTGACAAATGGTCCGGATATAGCATGGGTCGGTGGAATTCTCGCAAAGTAGAATCTAATGACCGACAATCTCAGACAAACAGTGCAAATTTTAAAGTATTATAATTTTAAACGGTAATGATTTTTAAAAACAGTGTACATTAGGGCAAACATATTTTTTTTAAATTATTTATTTATCACTATTTCATCCCGCACAATGGAATAATAGTTTTTGTTTTGCTTTTCGACGTACACATTCCACAAACAGCCATGATGATTGCCAATATTTTACCTTATACTTTAAGGAGCATTCCAAAACGATCATTATTACACATTTATTTACTACACATATGAAACTGCTTACTTTCCGTTGCTGCCTTGACAAGAAGGGCTGTTGAAGATCGATACTACAAATCGTTACAGTACCGTTAAAGAACGCCAAAGATGTTTATGTTTTAAGCCTTTGTTTTACACTATCAAGAACCCCCCCACAACTCGACAGTAGGTTAGAATTCGGGATAAAGTTTGTCAACTGCATAAATCATGGTTAGTGGGATTAATAGTTGATTGTATTTTATTCGTGCAAGCATCATAAATGAAACGTAAGCTTCAGACAAATACACTCCCCCTCGCAAACCGCCAGTACGTTTTAAAATTCCACAGACAGAAAGGTATATAATAGCGAAATGATGATCAAAATGTAGTTGATAGTGATTCTAAAGGAAAGTATTGACAAGGGGCGGCGTGTGAAAGATAGAGAAAGAAAAGGGTTAGGAGGGGGGAGGGGCGGAGGAGCGAGTTTGCTATTTGAGAGATTCGTTGATTAAGGAACAGTATTTGAAGATAGAATTTAATAGTAAAGTCCGAACGAAACCCGATTGTGGTACTGGAAGAGTAGGAAAAGCTATAGCAGTTGTTAAAATGATACACCTCCACTCTTGCGTACGTAAACCTAATAGAAGTTCTGCCTATTACTGTGGTACAATTTATCCATTTATTACTAACTAATCTTATGATGATACACACGGATCAGATAAGCCAGGTATTGCTTAAAAGCTTGCCACACCCACACAATACATCGCAAACACATAGAAAACAAGAATGTTTGACGTGCATGGGCTGATGGATATGTATGCTAGCGCGGATCTGCATAATATAGCGAAAAAGGATGGATCCCTGGGTTTTGTAACCAACTATCGGCATAGAATGCATTGGGAGACCACGGTGTTCCAATCTATCACCAGTTCAGTTAAGATTCTTTCTCTCGGATCCGATTGTAACCGATTGTTCGATCTGATCCACATCTGTATCGGCTCTTATAGAATCTCACCTGCGATCCGGTTTGTCATGTGGGGAAATGAATGCTGCTAATTAGATGTTTGCAAAGTCTAGAGGAACAGACAGTCGTTTCGGCAGGCTGGGGGGCTAGAGCGTGTGTTGATGAAAAGATCCCATTTATAAAGTATTACTACTTAGCGAAATGTGAATCTAAATGGAATGAAAAGAATCTTGAGCATATATATATAGCATATATGAAACCAAAACGCGCACAAAACCATAACGAGTTAGTTTGTGTGCACACATCAGCCTCAACTCCCGCTACTCAATGTGATACGTTATCAGTATCCTTTGCGACGGCTCAACCCATACACTGATTTTATGCCTATTATCATAGCATTGGATTCGCGGAAGCGGGCGTGGGTACGATCGAGAATCATAAATGGAAATTTTTGCGTGTTCAAGATGAATGATAGGAGTCTTACGAAAGCATGTTACAGCCAAGAAAATATTTAAATACACACACATATATATATACATACATACACACACAATCTACATTCCTTTGGGATGACATACAAACACACACACAGACGTAATACACAACTGGATGAGGAAAAACCCATATTAAAATTAATGACACTAGGGAACTCTGGTATATAAGTAAACAAACAAACGAAAAATATGTTATTGATAATGCGCAAATACTCCTTTTTACAATAAATCGAAAACCTGTTTGTCTACAGTATGTGAAAAAGCGCAATATAGGTGGCTCCTTATTATTCCCTATGTTCGGCTCGGAAAGTCATCGTGTTTCTTGATCTTCTTGAACGTATGATAATACCAACATATCACTTCTTTTGTTGCCATTCCTTCACTATTTATTTTTAATTATTCATGAATTTGCATTGATTCATAGAAGATAGAGTTGTGAATTACATTGACCAGTTACCTTGTTTAATCTGTAACATTACTCAAGAGTATATTGGAAAATATCGACATTATAATGGACATAATGTCGGTGTATTGATGAATCAATTATTCAAAGTTTGTCGCACATGGGACAATTGTATTTTCATTATTATTCGAAGTTAGTCTACCATTTTTATTTGTTCTATTCATACATTATTGTTACCGGCGCTGAAAGACATTTAAACCCATCGCACTAATTACTCAAATTTTCTTTCATTACCTATGCCAAACTTAAGTGCACATAGATTCATCACAGCGCTACATGTATAAAAAACAAAACTTTCCCTTTATTTCTTCTTTGTATTTGAATCAGTTACAGTATGTCTCTTAAATGATGTTACAAAAGTGTGAGAAACAGAAAGAAAACGAGAACAAACTCGTTCAAGAGTTGTGATACAGCACAGTCAATCTATCTATAATGCTTATGGACTACAGTTATGAGGTATATTTAAATTTGCTGGTATTTGTATCTATTGTTTTTTTATGGTTTGATGTGAGTGTAGGTGTGGTTTTTTGTTTTGTTTGTGAGGTATATATTGAGGACGCTACATGGTGTTCACACGCAGGGAAGGCTTCTCGGTACCGTCGTGGTGCAGGTGCAGAAGCTCAAACATAATAACAGTGCTTGTAATGCTTGTGATGTGCGACAGAAACTTGGCATAACGCAGTCGCCCAATGCGGTAGGGGATAGTAAGAAATAATATTTTTTTTTTACCGGACAAATACACTAAATTGTTTTTCGTACTTTCAGATTATGTATACCCATCATTTCGCTACTAGAAAAGGCACAATGGGCTTCACGTTGGTCGGGGGGGAGGGCATGCACTACACATGACACAAGTTGCTGTCGCACATCCGTGGCGCCGTTTATTCGGCATTGACCGATAGTTTACTCCCCGCGGTGGCACGATGTAGCGTTTTGGCTATTGCATTGTGTGGTAAATTTTGTATATGGTGTATATGAAAATTAACTATTGCTGTAATATGGAACCCGTTACAGTTGTTGGTGTGTGTGTGTGTGTAGGTGAGGTGATTAGTTGGTTGACTATTGTTCGGTTATGGAGCTGTACACGTACCCAAAACCATTGCGAACGGTCGCAGGCACGCAAGGCTGTTTGCGGTGATAGGGAAACATTTAAATATACCATCATGATGGTTAAACGTATAGAGTGTAAGAAATGATGCAAAGAAAAACGTTAACTGTAATGATGAAATGATTAGTCTGACCCGTACGACGGAGAAACCCCACTCCAGGGTTGCCTGTAGCGGCAGGATGGCAAACGGGACATTAAAAAAAAAGCTTGCAAAGAAGAAGAGGTGTTTGTAACAACAGGCCGGGCGCGGCCGCGGTGATGAGAAAACGGTCCATCCGATTTGTCGCCCAACAGCGACCCGCCCTTGAACGCCAAATGTTTCGCGCGATCGTTCCCATCCTGATCGTCGTTAAGCAACAAAGTCCAGCGGACGATTAAAACCTCCCTTACGGTTCATGTACTGGCGGTATTTGCGCTTCAATATGACATGCACTTCACCGACATCGTTGCCTTCCACCTTTTTGCCTTTCGTTGTATCGAACCCACAGAAGCCCATCGTCTTTAGCATCTCTTGTTCTTCTGGCGTTTTACCTTCCAGTTCGGATTCAGGTACCATGGGTTTCATCTGGGCAGCACGACGTGACGATGAGGAGGAGGAAGCAGTGGGTTTATCCAGATTTCGTTCGTACGACCTAAAAAGTGGATTCACAGTTAGTTGGCACTATTCACGTTTGACGGCGCCAGAGATGATATCGGAAATCGAAACTTCCGAAATCAATCTTCCTAGCACTTTCTAATGCATTTCGCTACGAATTTTAGGATAACTCATACACTACACTGTGCTAATGTTCACCTCGATCTCGAACGCGATCTGGATCTGGAACGCGACTTCCTTCTGCCTCGATCCCGGTCCCGGTCTCGATCTCTTTCCCGTTCGGCTGAACGTTTGCGGTCACTGCAGTTTAGATAGTAGAGTAGAGAAAAGACAAGAAACCGTTCACCATTTAGTTCTACCCTTTTCAGTGTTTCACTGTAACTTTAACTCATTCGGTGCCTGGATACAAACCTAGCCCTATTCGTTCGCAAGACACAAGCGCTATGATAAGACTTAGGATCATGTTCTTTTACCGGAATCCTTTAGAAGTTGATTATGAAAAGGGTTGCAATAGATTACATGCTCCCCTCTAGAGCAGGTATTGGGGTTAATTGCAAATAATGTCTTCGCAAGATGAAAAGAAACCCCCTTTACGAACATCAAAGAAAACGGCTACCATTAACCGATAACCGATTAGAAGGGGATGGACGCATTCAAAGGGTCAACACATAACCGCCTTTTCTACGGACCGATTCATGGGAAATTGTGGCACATAGGTGATACGAATATACGCAAGCGCATTGCATGCGAGAAACAATCAGGACAACAAACGATGCTCGGTACTTACCGCCCCCCGGATCGATCTCTTTCGCTCCGGTCCCTGGAACGCTTTCGGCGTCTGGGACGTTCGCGTTCCTTCCTGCGCTTGGGCGACGAAGGCATCTTTGAGGAAACGATGCTAGAGTGATGATAGATTGCAAGAAAGATTGTTTTTCTATCACGAGCACTATACAAATCACATTTATTGCACAATTTCTGAACTTACCGCGCTATAACATTGGGACAAGCTTAACCTAACAGCTACGCCGGCATCGTATTCCGTGCCTCGAAGACTTCCTTCCGCGCGCCTGCTCTCTTCTTCTTACGAACTATTGAACAATCTGATCTATTCAGCAGAAAGCAAATCAGGCTACACCATCTGCCACATTTTGACAGCTTAACACTGCCATCCAGCCGACCGTTCGATGTAATTCGATGTTCTTATTCTATAATTATTTTTTTCATGTTTCTCACATTTTGCAAAGAGAATTATAAGTTGGAACACTATTTTCAACAGTAAATAACGATTCATTAGTGATCTTTGTTCTTATAGCGGTGTTTGAACAGCAATCACGTAGAATTGCATTCAGCAAAACTGCAATAACTACAATAACAAGGCCATGAGAGCAAACTTTGATGAGCTATTGCTATTGCTATAGATATTGTACTTCCGCAATGTATTTTGTAGAATTATATGTGATCCAATAAAAGGTTCTACTTAAACTTTTAATTTTTCTAATTTCATCGAAAACATACCATCGATGAAAATGAGACAACGTGAGCTGTCATTTAGAGCTGTCAAAATGACCGAGACCAAAGTCCAAAATCAAGTAGAAGAAGCATAATAATAACACCAACATAAAACACGGAGTGCACGAATAGATAACGTAGTTGGCAAAAGTCGTAATACCGTCAAGGAAATTCTACATTCCGAGCATGGCGACGAATTTTCGAAATACAACTCTTAACGAGGAAAGAATTTTCGGCAATACAAGCGGACTAAACACGTCGGGTGGATTGATTTCTACCAGTCATCCGCCTCCATTACCACCCAGACCAGCATTCTCTGGAGGTGGGGGAGATATGATGTTCGGTAATCGGTACGGATATGCTGGCCAATCTGGATACCACGGGTACAATCCGTACGGAGGATATTCTTCAATGGATATGTACGGACCCAGGAGCTACGGGGGATACGGGATGGGCCAAGGATACGGTGGATATGGGAACGGAGGATATGGTGGATTCAATTATCCCGAAAACAGGTTGGCGTAGTTGATGGGAGAAGGAGGAACGCATTTTTTTATTGACAACACTGTTTTTCCCTTAAATCAGGTTTATCCAACTAGCAGAAGAGAGCTCACGACCCGCTTTTCATATCCTTGAATCACTAGTTGGTGCAGTTGGCAATGTAGCAACGATGCTGGATTCCACCTACTTTGCCGTTACTAGCTCATTCCGTGCAGTGCTGAGTGTGGCAGCAAACTTAGCCCACCTGAAGGGAACATTTGCTCAATTCTGGTCATCCCTAGCGGTTGTACGTGCGGCTGTATGGTTGTATAAAAAGTGTGTCTCCGCTTATCCGAGATGGAATTGTGCATGAATTTAGAAAACATTTAACAATATTCTTTCCCACTCTACAGGATGCTGTACAAACTAAGACTAACAAAAACAGATCCCACAATGGAAGCATTTCAAGCAGCATTCAATGGATCTGCAAGTAACGATGCTACAGTAAACAATCCAAGAAAGCATTCTTCATCTCTGTTAGCTGCACTATTCATGGGCTTCATGCTGTCCGTACCGTATATATTGATAAAATTATTTACACCAAATGTAACAGAAGATAATGGTAAGAATTGTAAGGAACTAGCCATTTTGAACCTTTTCTGACCCGACGGTATGCACTGTTGTTGTTTCTTTCACAGCACTAAACGATCCTGCTCGATGGAGCAATCCAATTGAGGTACAGGCATTGCACAAGTTCGATGCATCGAACCCTCAAGAGATGTCGGTTCGCGCGGGACAATTAGTGTTGCTTGCACCGAAACAAATCCAAACCGAAAAACACTTGCTTAACACCGGGTGGGTACTAGCGGCCTCGGCAGACCGAAAGACGTGCGGAATCATTCCACTAAACTACGTTCAAGAACTAAAACAATCGGTAGAAAGTCAGTAGCTATTAAGGCATAACACGGGGTCTGGTGTCGAACAGCGGGATAAATAAACTAACTATTAACCATGGACCATCGAGTTTTGTATTATATTGTTTTCTGTTCGCCATTAGCCTTACGGATACCGTCATTATCAATTGCCTTCGATGGAACGATATCAAACCTTGGGCGATAAACAAACATTTCAGCTACGGAGGACGGCTAGTTTGCAACGGTCCGGAGTTTTATCGCAGTGCTCTCGTTATCTTAGCAAAACATTATGATTTAATGCATAGTGGATTAAAGTTTGCTTATAAAACATACACACGGGAAGCAGAAGCTCGTGGAGGTAAGAAATGAGTTGAAATCTGTATTCCAACGGGAAGTGTACGTGAGATAAGGCCAATTTTGCATGCTGTTTTGTAGATATTTTGGGCAAAAGAAAAGAAAAAAACTCCAACGAAATAAATTCCTAAACCTTCATCATCGTCCTGGCAACACTGCCGCTGCTTTGACGTGCGAGTGTGAAAGAGAGAGAGCAAGCTGCGTAGATTTTAACAACAGGTGAAAGCGAGATGAGTTTATTTGGGTTTCGATTTGTTGTTATATATACACTGTTGCGAAAAGTAAAATTCCCTGCGCTGCTACAGTAATTGCCTAAATGGTAGCTTTTAATTCTATTTCTGCAAACATCGGTGTGTAGTGCAAACTTAGAAAACTTCCAACGAAACGAAAAGCACGGAGCACGGGAAAAAGAGGAAAATGACCAACCAAGAAAATCCCGCAGCCGAGGGCTTCTCGCACTGTACCCTGTTGGCAAGCGTCGATGCGTACCATCCCGATACGCTGGATCTTTATCAGGATCTGGAGGCGAACCGCTACTGGTTCGCTTGTTTTACCGATATGTTGGCCAAATTCGAACGCCAAGCGATGGAGAGCCAGTCGAAGGATGCCAGCGCAAAAACCCGTGCCCAATCTTTCCGGGAACACTGTGTAGCGGTGTTCGATCAGCTGCAGAAAGACAGACGGTAATCATGCGGCCTAGCCACGCATCTTACCTATCATACTGCTTTGTGTGTTGACTACTATAAGCTTTTCATTGCAGAGAAACGGAAACATTAGGCATCAGAAATCTGCTCGAGGTGATTGAAAGTGGCCTGCGAAAGTTTGGATTTGACGATCCCTGGAAAGAACAGAAAACGATCGAAAATAAGGCATCCATCGGGCTGCATGCGGCCTAGCCACGCATCTTAGCTATCATACTGCTTTGTGTGTTGACTACTATAAGCTTTTCATTGCAGAGAAACGGAAACATTAGGCATCAGAAATCTGCTCGAGGTGATTGAAAGTGGCCTGCGAAAGTTTGGATTTGACGATCCCTGGAAAGAACAGAAAACGATCGAAAATAAGGCATCCATCGGGCTGCTAAAACAACGGTTACACCAGCTGGACAGCATAGCGAGCGAAAGGGAAAAATGGACCGAGCTGGTCCGTGGTGTATTAGCTGGTAAATGGATGTCTGCAAGAGGTTGATGTGTATGAAGGTAGCGCCTTATTTTAAATTTGCACCGCTTTCGATGCTCAATTGTAGGTAATATGTTCGATTGGGGCGCTCAGGCTGTGACAAAAATTTTAGAAACAAATAACGGTTTCGGGCTCCAACAGGCGTTGGACAGAATACAGAAAAGGCCCTGGTTGATTGATGATCTAGATGGCTGGCTGGACAGAATGGAGGTGCGTTTTGATTATCCGTCCCTTTTACTGTACACCCCAAAAGGGGGAAAATAGTCCATTTTAAATGATTTTTCACTGTATTTTAGCACGAACCACCACACCAATGTGCTACGATTTTCACCGATAATGCCGGCATAGATTTTGTGTTGGGCATTGTACCTTTGGTTCGCGAACTGTTGAAGCGCAACACCAAAGTGTTGTTGTGTGCAACATTAAATCCAGCGATCAACGACATTACCTACTCCGAGCTGACCAGAGCGATCGCCGATTGTTGCAAGGAGTGTGACATTCTGCGCAACGCCTACAGCGACCAACATCGATTGTTGCTGTTCGGAAACGATCAAATCGGCCCATGCCTTGATTTTCGAATGATTTCAAAAGGTATACTAGTCAGGTTTGGGAAGGGTGTATCAATGAAAGGGGGCTCAACTAACTATAGTTTTACTTGTTCCCCTTACAGATTTGTCGGCAGCTATCGAACAAAATAAGGTCGATCTGCTCATTATCGTCGGTATGGCACGAGCACTGCACACCAACTTGTATGCAAAGTTCTTGTGTGAAACATTCAAACTGGCTGTCGTGAAGAACGAATGGTTGGCAAAACGGTTAGGCGGAGAAACGTTTTCTGTAGTATGTAAATATGAAAGGTAATATTACGCGGCACGTTTCATAGTCCACTAAGAAAGATCGACACGACGACGGATATGTCAAGCAAGAACTACTGAAAGAACCGTAATAAATATTGAACGCGAGTTTATTATATTTTACATATTGCTATAACACAGAGTACAACAGTTCAAGAAGTATTTACACCATTCCAACCTAGTCCAATTTCACAGTAAACGAAGCACCACAGGAGCACCCTTGATCTGCCTTTGGATTGTTAATAACACGAAACCCGGAACGTATCAATTCTGTGTGGTAGTCTATGGTGGCACCGCTTAGATACTCGATCGATGCACTGTCGATCGCAACCTGTACACCGTCACGGTTCAAGACGATGTCATCGTCACCGAGTTGTTTTTCGACGGAAAATTTGTACTGAAATCCGGAGCAACCCCCTCCTTCAACCGCAACTCGAAGGAAGGAGTTGTTTTTGCATATCTCTTTCAAGCGATTGATGCAGGTATTGCTCAACTGCACGGAGCTTGCATCGGCTGCATTTGGTGCCGCATCTGACAACAATCGACGTTGCAGCAGCGTCGCGATGGAAAAAGCAAAACTGTAGACATGATAGAAAATTATAAAAAAGCTTTCAATTGATGCCGGTGGAGCAATATTTGCACTTCACCACTTACCGTCTGTGCACGAGTGCGTTCATCTTTGGCCGAATGAAATTGTTGTAAACTAGACGAAATTCATATTCCTATACCAAACAAAATTGCATAAGGTTACTGTTTATTGCGACAGCTTAGGATGTTTGTTTTTTTTTTTCACAAAACGTTTGTTTTGGTTGTAACGAGATCTGTCATCACAGTCATCGCTGACGACGCACTATAGTCGAACAGCTGGTCAAGAACGCTACGAGCAAGGTTAATTTTTAAAAATCAAGGAGATTGCTTCATAATATTATTTGAATTATTACAGAAACCAAATAAAGCAGGAGGTTTTGCATTTAACACACGTGACGAATTTTTAATTGAATGCAGTGTCGTTTAAACGTGAATAACATTTTTCCTTAATAGTTGATACGTGCAAAGCTTACAAGCCTCATCGGCTGTGGTCTACTCCTCAAAAGTCCTCAATATCCAACGCCGGTCAAACACCGTCGTCTGCCGATTCGATATCCAGGACTTTCTGATGGACGCATCAATCTCGTCGCTCCATCTCAGTTTTTCCAAACATGCCTCTTCTGTCCGTGTGTACTGCTTAAAAATATTTAACAGGCTGTGTCGGTGCTATTCTACAGTGCCTACCTCCCAGCGCTTTCTAGCGAGTTCGAGTCTAATTCGCTGCTAATTATACGCTCCACACTTACAGGGTCAAAAATTCTTCTAAGCATTTTTCTCTCGAACGCGATTAAAAGGATTGTGCATGCATGATATTCCTCATTAGTTATCTATTCCATTACTCATTCACCCTGAGGCAATACAAAAAATTATCCCTACATCCCACAAACACTAAATCATCGTGTACAACAGGAGTAGCAAATAATTCACCCTTCATCTTCATAGCGGTAATAATTTTGCCATCCGGTTTTGCTTCATCATCGCATTCGCTCGGATCGATCAAATTAATCCATCCTGACGTGGTGCAAACTATCAGGCGGCTCTTAATTGATCGCGGAGTTGCGTAGATTTGTGATTGAACTTTTATAAACCATTTGACCAGTAACATTTCACCATCAGCCGGTAAATATTCGATGCAATACACATTTCGATCGTAACATCCAACAATAAAATGTATGCGATCGTTGGGATGTTTGATTGTTTCGAGCGATGAAAAAACATTACCGGGAAGCTTATGGTTCGATATCTAAAACAAGAAAATTAAAATACGAGATTCAGCTAGTAACTTGTTTTCATGTGTTACACACGAACCGCTAACAACTTACCTCCATCCCTCCTAATGCATCGTAAATTCCGAAGGTGCCATCAACCCCACAACAGGCAATCTTGTTGTATTCGGCAAGAAAAGTGGGTGTGCTAAATATTGGAATATTGCGCGACGACATGGCTCGCCTCCATACACAACGCCCTGTAGACGCGGATACTGCTGCCAACGTACCATCTAAAGTGGCCACTAAAATTAATCCTTCACTATCACCGCCCAAAATCAACGGTTGGGATAAAATTGGTTTGGTTCCTATTTGCACTTTCCAGCATAACCTCGAACTAGATTTTTCCTAAAACGATAAAGAAAGCGTTTAGATTATTATGTACTCAAAATATAGTTTGACTACCATCGGCTGACTCCTACAATACAGTGCAAATTGGCCACGGTGCTGTAACATCCAAAGATGATCAATTTCGTTTGCGGCATAACGAGCGGAGTACATTTAATCATTGCTCCAGCGTCGTACTTCCATGCGTGGCTCCCGTCGAGTGGATTGAAGCAATACAAAAAACCGTCGTAGCATCCCACAACTCCATGAACAGCGTTGTTCTCGAGCGTGATAAAACTGACAGCACATTCCACTCTATCTGGTAGCAAAATGCTAGAAACGACTGTATTTGTGGCGATGCTTATTGTTAATACCATCCCGGAATGGCTGCCGATCGTTAAGATATGGCCGAAATTCTTGCAAAACGTTATTGATGGTCGGGAATCTATACATTTTTCTAAATTGTAGTGGGAAACAACCGATAGCAAACTGTCATTGGGTGAGTTATGTTTTCTCGCCTCAGCTTCCCCGGAACAGGTGTTTGTAGTTGAAACATTCAATTCGACATATTTGAACGCCTCTTCTAACGGTATCGCCGGGTCTAGCAGCAGTGTGATCAGTTCTGGCAATTGTATTTTGAACTTGTTTTCCAAAGCGTTGTGCAAGCGAAGAGCGGCAAAAGATGTTCCTCCACGATCGATAAACGATGAGTTCAGCTTGATTTTTTTATTTCCTGTACCCTTCACAGGCAGCTGATCATGTGCAATGCCCATCGCACTGAGTTCTGCTCGAAAAAAATCTAACGGCAAGATACCGTCAATTGTGAGGGTCCTTTCTTTTATCTGCTCATACATTTGTCGTAATCCATCGTCACAAACTTTACCATGAGCAGACAGAGGAAACTTATTGATTTGTATCAATCGATCGGGAATACTTTCAGGCCTTAACTTAGCTCGCATTTCGCGCCAAAGCGTCTCCTGCAGTGAATGATCATTACTGTCCGCTTTGAAAAATATCACCAATCTATTTTGTTCACTGATAAAGCACGACGCGCACTGCAGAACAGATGGATGGCTTTGCACGACTGTTTCCACTTCTGACAAGCTGACCCTCCATCCGAAACGTTTGATCACTCGATTGCACCGGCCACGGTAATAGTAGGTGCCTTCTTGGGTAAGTTCCACCACATCTCCCGTTGGTCGATAGACGACGTCTTTGGTAAACAATGTATCATAAGTTTCGTCTGCTTTTCCAAGTATTAAACATTTCCTAGAACAGCTTCCGATGTGCAGCTCTCCTACTGTGGAGCCGACCGAATTTTTCTCCGCTTGTAAACGTTCGTCATCTAGGTTCCCTAGCTGTAGCATTATCGAACAATCCAGTGGTTTCCCTAGTGGAACGTCCGAATCATTTTCATGAGTCATTTGTTGAATCATGCTCCAGCATGAAACCTCCGTTATGCCGTAAATGTTATACACGCGCACTCGGCTTTCGGCGGGTCTTTTCAACATTGGAAACGGTTCTCCACCCAACACCAAAATTCTACAAAGGAAAAAGGAGTTGAAACATTTCAATCATTGATTTAGTCCGAGCACTTATCCATTCTAGACAAACCTGAGCGTTGTTTGAGGACCAAAAATTACTTGCGACGCATCAATCGTATCCCAACGTGCAAACATTGAAGGTGTCATTTGCGATACTGTTACGCCTGGAAAAAGCCGGTACAGTAGTCGTTTGGCTGACAAACGTATCGAGTTATCCACCAATAGAAGCGTAGCGCCTGCACGCAACCCCATAACAATGTCGACCACGAACGGATCAAATGTTGGTGGTGAGCATACGAAAATGACATCACGCTCACATAACTCGAACCGATCACTGAGCGACAGTACATTTGGCATTATGCAGGCCTTTGGAACGAGAACGGTTTTGGGCCGACCCGTCGAACCAGACGTTCTTACGCAGAAGGCCAATCCAGGGTAGCATTCCGCGCGAGATATACTTACTGCAAGCATCAGGCGCATCGTGAATACGCACAACCCCAACAATAGTTGAAAACCATCGCCTACCCACTTTGGCTCAAGATCTTCCAAGAAGTATGAAGCACATTCACCATACTCGGACGAACATTTTTCAACCGCTGATGAATCTATGCAATAGAAGCTGTTACCGGAGATAATAATGCTGCAAAAGAGAGGAACCAGTTAATGATTTTTCGTCGGCTTCCGCGTCGTTCCATTCTTTACCCTCCTATAACGGCAATCAGTGCGGGACAGTGAAACAATTGTACACCGATAATTTTCCCTTCGATGTTTTGTGCCCTTAGAACCCTCGCTATCTTTTCCATTTCGTGCCATAGCTGCTCGTAGCTTACTTCACTGATAGAGGCACTAGAATGGTGATGTCTTATCGCAATACGTTTGCTAAACTTTTTAAAAATCGTTCGATCAAGCAGTTCCATAAGCACCGGCTTTGTTTACAATTTTCCCCGGCTTCTGGTCGATGCTGCCAAAACGTCAACGGCCAACTGCATGTGTATATGATACCTACTTAGCGGGTCAAGCCTGGTTTAGGATGCAAGATTATTATTCTCGTAATTTTTGGGTGTTTTTACTTATTTGCTATATGATAATTCCTATGTTTAAG
>KZ062952.1:64819-83135 GCA_002091835.1 Anopheles maculatus
TTTTGCATGCTGTTTTGTAGATATTTTGGGCAAAAGAAAAGAAAAAAACTCCAACGAAATAAATTCCTAAACCTTCATCATCGTCCTGGCAACACTGCCGCTGCTTTGACGTGCGAGTGTGAAAGAGAGAGAGCAAGCTGCGTAGATTTTAACAACAGGTGAAAGCGAGATGAGTTTATTTGGGTTTCGATTTGTTGTTATATATACACTGTTGCGAAAAGTAAAATTCCCTGCGCTGCTACAGTAATTGCCTAAATGGTAGCTTTTAATTCTATTTCTGCAAACATCGGTGTGTAGTGCAAACTTAGAAAACTTCCAACGAAACGAAAAGCACGGAGCACGGGAAAAAGAGGAAAATGACCAACCAAGAAAATCCCGCAGCCGAGGGCTTCTCGCACTGTACCCTGTTGGCAAGCGTCGATGCGTACCACCCCGATACGCTGGATCTTTATCAGGATCTGGAGGCGAACCGATACTGGTTCGCTTGTTTTACCGATATGTTGGCCAAATTCGAACGCCAAGCGATGGAGAGCCAGTCGAAGGATGCCAGCGCAAAAACCCGTGCCCAATCTTTCCGGGAACACTGTGTAGCGGTGTTCGATCAGCTGCAGAAAGACAGACGGTAATCATGCGGCCTAGCCACGCATCTTAGCTATCATACTGCTTTGTGTGTTGACTACTATAAGCTTTTCATTGCAGAGAAACGGAAACATTAGGCATCAGAAATCTGCTCGAGGTGATTGAAAGTGGCCTGCGAAAGTTTGGATTTGACGATCCCTGGAAAGAACAGAAAACGATCGAAAATAAGGCATCCATCGGGCTGCTAAAACAACGGTTACACCAGCTGGACAGCATAGCGAGCGAAAGGGAAAAATGGACCGAGCTGGTCCGTGGTGTATTAGCTGGTAAATGGATGTCTGCAAGAGGTTGATGTGTATGAAGGTAGCGCCTTATTTTAAATTTGCACCGCTTTCGATGCTCAATTGTAGGTAATATGTTCGATTGGGGCGCTCAGGCTGTGACAAAAATTTTAGAAACAAATAACGGTTTCGGGCTCCAACAGGCGTTGGACAGAATACAGAAAAGGCCCTGGTTGATTGATGATCTAGATGGCTGGCTGGACAGAATGGAGGTGCGTTTTGATTATCCCTCCCTTTTTCTGTACACCCCAAAATAATCCATTTTATACGATTTTTCACTGTAATTTAGCACGAACCACCACACCAATGTGCTACGATTTTCACCGATAATGCCGGCATAGATTTTGTGTTGGGCATTGTACCTTTGGTTCGCGAACTGTTGAAGCGCAACACCAAAGTGTTGTTGTGTGCAACATTAAATCCAGCGATCAACGACATTACCTACTCCGAGCTGACCAGAGCGATCGCCGATTGTTGCAAGGAGTGTGACATTCTGCGCAACGCCTACAGCGACCAACATCGATTGTTGCTGTTCGGAAACGATCAAATCGGCCCATGCCTTGATTTTCGAATGATTTCAAAAGGTATACTAGTCAGGTTTGGGAAGGGTGTATCAATGAAAGGGGGCTCAATTAACTATAGTTTTACTTGTTCCCCTTACAGATTTGTCGGCAGCTATCGAACAAAATAAGGCCGATCTGCTCATTATCGTCGGAATGGCACGAGCACTGCACACCAACCTGTATGCAAAGTTCGTGTGTGAAACATTCAAACTGGCTGTCGTGAAGAACGAATGGTTGGCAAAACGGTTAGGCGGAGAAACGTTTTCTGTAGTATGTAAATATGAAAGGTAATATTACGCGGCACGTTTCATAGTCCACTAAGAAAGATCGACACGACGACGGATATGTCAAGCAAGAACTACTGAAAGAACCGTAATAAATATTGAACGCGAGTTTATTATATTTTACATATTGCTATAACACAGAGTACAACAGTTCAAGAAGTATTTACACCATTCCAACCTAGTCCAATTTCACAGTAAACGAAGCACCACAGGAGCACCCTTGATCTGCCTTTGGATTGTTAATAACACGAAACCCGGAACGTATCAATTCTGTGTGGTAGTCTATGGTGGCACCGCTTAGATACTCGATCGATGCACTGTCGATCGCAACCTGTACACCGTCACGGTTCAAGACGATGTCATCGTCACCGAGTTGTTTTTCGACGGAAAATTTGTACTGAAATCCGGAGCAACCCCCTCCTTCAACCGCAACTCGAAGGAAGGAGTTGTTTTTGCATATCTCTTTCAAGCGATTGATGCAGGTATTGCTCAACTGCACGGAGCTTGCATCGGCTGCATTTGGTGCCGCATCTGACAACAATCGACGTTGCAGCAGCGTCGCGATGGAAAAAGCAAAACTGTAGACATGATAGAAAATTATAAAAAAGCTTTCAATTGATGCCGGTGGAGCAATATTTGCACTTCACCACTTACCGTCTGTGCACGAGTGCGTTCATCTTTGGCCGAATGAAATTGTTGTAAACTAGACGAAATTCATATTCCTATACCAAACAAAATTGCATAAGGTTACTGTTTATTGCGACAGCTTAGGATGTTTGTTTTTTTTTTTCACAAAACGTTTGTTTTGGTTGTAACGAGATCTGTCATCACAGTCATCGCTGACGACGCACTATAGTCGAACAGCTGGTCAAGAACGCTACGAGCAAGGTTAATTTTTAAAAATCAAGGAGATTGCTTCATAATATTATTTGAATTATTACAGAAACCAAATAAAGCAGGAGGTTTTGCATTTAACACACGTGACGAATTTTTAATTGAATGCAGTGTCGTTTAAACGTGAATAACATTTTTCCTTAATAGTTGATACGTGCAAAGCTTACAAGCCTCATCGGCTGTGGTCTACTCCTCAAAAGTCCTCAATATCCAACGCCGGTCAAACACCGTCGTCTGCCGATTCGATATCCAGGACTTTCTGATGGACGCATCAATCTCGTCGCTCCATCTCAGTTTTTCCAAACATGCCTCTTCTGTCCGTGTGTACTGCTTAAAAATATTTAACAGGCTGTGTCGGTGCTATTCTACAGTGCCTACCTCCCAGCGCTTTCTAGCGAGTTCGAGTCTAATTCGCTGCTAATTATACGCTCCACACTTACAGGGTCAAAAATTCTTCTAAGCATTTTTCTCTCGAACGCGATTAAAAGGATTGTGCATGCATGATATTCCTCATTAGTTATCTATTCCATTACTCATTCACCCTGAGGCAATACAAAAAATTATCCCTACATCCCACAAACACTAAATCATCGTGTACAACAGGAGTAGCAAATAATTCACCCTTCATCTTCATAGCGGTAATAATTTTGCCATCCGGTTTTGCTTCATCATCGCATTCGCTCGGATCGATCAAATTAATCCATCCTGACGTGGTGCAAACTATCAGGCGGCTCTTAATTGATCGCGGAGTTGCGTAGATTTGTGATTGAACTTTTATACACCATTCAACCAGTAACATGTCACCATCAGCCGGTAAATATTCGATGCAATACACATTTCGATCGTAACATCCAACAATAAAATGTATGCGATCGTTGGGATGTTTGATTGTTTCGAGCGATGAAAAAACATTACCGGGAAGCTTATGGTTTGATATCTAAAACAAAAAAATTAAAATACGAGATTTAGCTAGTAACTTGTTTTCATGTGTTACACACGAACCGCTAACAACTTACCTCCATCCCTCCTAATGCATCGTAAATTCCGAAGGTGCCATCAACCCCACAACAGGCAATCTTGTTGTATTCGGCAAGAAAAGTGGGTGTGCTAAATATTGGAATATTGCGCGACGACATGGCTCGCCTCCATACACAACACCCTGTAGACGCGGATACTGCTGCCAACGTACCATCTAAAGTGGCCACTAAAATTAATCCTTCACTATCACCGCCCAAAATCAACGGTTGGGATAAAATTGGTTTGGTTCCTATTTGCACTTTCCAGCATAACCTCGAACTAGATTTTTCCTAAAACGATAAAGACAGCGTTTAGATTATTATGTACTCAAAATATAGTTTGACTACTATCGGCTTACTCCTACAATACAGTGCAAATTGGCCACGGTGCTGTAACATCCAAAGATGATCAATTTCGTTTGCGGCATAACGAGCGGAGTACATTTAATCATTGCTCCAGCGTCGTACTTCCATGCGTGGCTCCCGTCGAGTGGATTGAAGCAATACAAAAAACCGTCGTAGCATCCCACAACTCCATGAACAGCGTTGTTCTCGAGCGTGATAAAACTGACAGCACATTCCACTCTATCTGGTAGCAAAATGCTAGAAACGACTGTATTTGTGGCGATGCTTATTGTTAATACCATCCCGGAATGGCTGCCGATCGTTAAGATATGGCCGAAATTCTTGCAAAACGTTATTGATGGGCGGGAATCTATACATTTTTCTAAATTGTAGTGGGAAACAACCGATAGCAAACTGTCATTGGGTGAGTTATGTTTTCTCGCCTCAGCTTCCCCGGAACAGGTGTTTGTAGTTGAAACATTCAATTCGACATATTTGAACGCCTCTTCTAACGGTATCGCCGGGTCTAGCAGCAGTGTGATCAGTTCTGGCAATTGTATTTTGAACTTGTTTTCCAAAGCGTTGTGCAAGCGAAGAGCGGCAAAAGATGTTCCTCCACGATCGATAAACGATGAGTTCAGCTTGATTTTTTTATTTCCTGTACCCTTCACAGGCAGCTGATCATGTGCAATGCCCATCGCACTGAGTTCTGCTCGAAAAAAATCTAACGGCAAGATACCGTCAATTGTGAGGGTCCTTTCTTTTATCTGCTCATACATTTGTCGTAATCCATCGTCACAAACTTTACCATGAGCAGACAGAGGAAACTTATTGATTTGTATCAATCGATCGGGAATACTTTCAGGCCTTAACTTAGCTCGCATTTCGCGCCAAAGCGTCTCCTGCAGTGAATGATCATTACTGTCCGCTTTGAAAAATATCACCAATCTATTTTGTTCACTGATAAAGCACGACGCGCACTGCAGAACAGATGGATGGCTTTGCACGACTGTTTCCACTTCTGACAAGCTGACCCTCCATCCGAAACGTTTGATCACTCGATTGCACCGGCCACGGTAATAGTAGGTGCCTTCTCGGGTAAGTTCCACCACATCTCCCGTTGGTCGATAGACGACGTCTTTGGTAAACAATGTATCATAAGTTTCGTCTGCTTTTCCAAGTATTAAACATTTCCTAGAACAGCTTCCGATGTGCAGCTCTCCTACTGTGGAGCCGACCGAATTTTTCTCCGCTTGTAAACGTTCGTCATCTAGGTTCCCTAGCTGTAGCATTATCGAACAATCCAGTGGTTTCCCTAGTGGAACGTCCGAATCATTTTCATGAGTCATTTGTTGAATCATGCTCCAGCATGAAACCTCCGTTATGCCGTAAATGTTATACACGCGCACTCGGCTTTCGGCGGGTCTTTTCAACATTGGAAACGGTTCTCCACCCAACACCAAAATTCTACAAAGGAAAAAGGAGTTGAAACATTTCAATCATTGATTTAGTCCGAGCACTTATCCATTCTAGACAAACCTGAGCGTTGTTTGAGGACCAAAAATTACTTGCGACGCATCAATCGTATCCCAACGTGCAAACATTGAAGGTGTCATTTGCGATACTGTTACGCCTGGAAAAAGCCGGTACAGTAGTCGTTTGGCTGACAAACGTATCGAGTTATCCACCAATAGAAGCGTAGCGCCTGCACGCAACCCCATAACAATGTCGACCACGAATGGATCAAATGTTGGTGGTGAGCATACGAAAATGACATCACGCTCACATAACTCAAACCGATCACTGAGCGACAGTACATTTGGCATTATGCAGGCCTTTGGAACGAGAACAGTTTTGGGCCGACCCGTCGAACCAGACGTTCTTACGCAGAAGGCCAATCCAGGGTAGCATTCCGCGCGAGATATACTTACTGCAAGCATCAGGCGCATCGTGAATACGCACAAACCCAACAACAGTTGAAAACCATCGCCTACCCATTTTGGCTCAAGATCTTCCAAGAAGTATGAAGCACATTCACCATACTCGGACGAACATTTTTCAACCGCTGATGAATCTATGCAATAGAAGCTGTTACCGGAGATAATAATGCTGCAAAACAGAGGAACAAGTTAATGATTTTTCGTCGGCTTCCGCGTCGTTCCATTCTTTACCCTCCTATAACGGCAATCAGTGCGGGACAATGAAACAATTGTACACCGATAATTTTCCCTTCGATGTTTTGTTCCCTTAGAACCCTCGCTATCTTTTCCATTTCGTGCCATAGCTGCTCGTAGCTTACTTCACTGATAGAGGCACTAGAATGGTGATGTCTTATCGCAATACGTTTGCTAAACTTTTTAAAAATCGTTCGATCAAGCAGTTCCATAAGCACCGGCTTTGTTTACAATTTTCCCCGGCTTCTGGTCGATGCTGCCAAAACGTCAACGGCCAACTGCATGTGTATATGATACCTACTTAGCGGGTCAAGCCTGGTTTAGGATGCAAGATTATTATTCTCGTAATTTTTGGGTGTTTTTACTTATTTGCTATATGATAATTCCTATGTTTAAGAAGTAACTATTTTAAGATGAGAGGGAGAGAGAGAGGAAATAAATATGTTATAGATGTATGAAGTGGCCTGATAAAGGTTTTGCAAAAACATTGCTGTTACACCACTCTGGATTGTTGCACAGTGTATTACGCCACTGAAATTGTGTGGCGTAATGAAACGGCGCGTTAGCGAGAATTTGTTGATATTTCACAGTTATCGAATTCAATCCAACCTCCTTACAAGGAAATGAAAAACAAAGTTGGTTAGATTTCAAAATATTCATTTGTGAGTGTGAGCATGTTCTTTGGTGCATTATTTTTCAATAATACCATAATCGATGGAGGCGCCTAGTACCTGTCGCTTCTGGAACATACATCTATTGGAAAGCCAATTGGAAAGGAGCTACGAAAGAATGATGTCGATTGAAGTGCCGTTATATTTTTAGGTGTAACTATTACAACATAATATTTAAGCTTTTTTAGTGATCTTATCGTTTATGTATTGAAAATTTAGAGTATTATTAAACGTTATTTTAACTTGAATAATCCTCATTTAAAAATTGTAGCTGTAAAATTGTAATTGTACAATATAAATAAGACGGCTTAGTTTCAAAAAACTTGAAAAAAATTATCATTATTTCAAATCAAAAGATCGTGCAGAGAAAGAGTCTGCAGTATTTCAAAATTATAATTCATCAGAAACTAAATAAATTTTTCAACATCGCAATTATACAAACATATATTGAAAGTTTGTCTCCAAAGCAGGATGATATTTGACTATGATTTATGAAAAGTTTGACGAAAACATCGTTCATCTTATGTCAACCGTATGACCACACAATTGGACAAACTTCCAAATTCAATTGATAGCTTGATGATAGTTATATTTATAAAGTAACGGTTTTGTGACGCATGCGTGTGAGGGCATTTCCTCGGTAAACTCAGGTCACAAGAGACATTCCGGTGGTTGGTCGGTGGTTCGGGATTGTTAGAAAAATTCAGTCGTTTATTTTGGCCAGAAACAAAGTTATGTAAGTAACAAAAAAAAAAAACAACGACGATAAACTGTTGCGCTGCCGAAACAATTTGCTTGACATAGGATTGTGTTTCGTTGCGAGAGCTTGATGGTAGCGTTTCATGTTACGGGCCAAACCCAGATTGATCTGCGTGTTTTACCGTACGTGGTTTAGTGTCGTAAAGATTTCCCGTCGATCTTTCCTGGTTGGTAGAGATAGGTCTATGAGTTTTTTTCCTTCTCTCTTTCTCTCTCTCTCTCTCCCTCTATTGCTCCCTTTTGTAAACGCATACCGTTTCGCATCTTACTTTCATTGCTATTAGCTCAAATAAAAAAAAATAAAGTGCATCCTTAGCCACAGAAACACCTCGCTCAACATTATCACCAGTTGCTAGTGCATCACGGTAGTGATAAATGTGTGTATGAACAAGTTTTCATATATCGTACAAAAACAGAACCTTGAACCCTTGAAAAGTTTTGCATTGATTCCATCTGTGGTAAAAAAAAAGTTGAACCAAAATGCTGGACTAAAATTGGATTATATCGGAGTGGCTGGCCGAACTGTTTCCAAGTGTTGTAGATAGGTCGTTGCTTGTGCCAGACAAGCCACATGACACTTATTAGCGTATTGTGAAAAATCTTTTCATCTGTCGTCTCGTACGGAGTATAGAAAATACAAAAAAGCATAACAATTCTACTCTCTTGTTGTAGTGAATATCAAACTGGCTCATCAGTTTTGGTTCTCGTTTCCGCCGCCAGGGGCGTCTGGTGGGAGTTCTTCAAGTAAGTCAAACCCGAATAAGCTAAGAAAAACTTGAACATATCTAATTTAATTAAATACCACTCTGGTGGCCCTAATGAATGAGCCATGACAGTGCAAACTAAATCTTCTCTTGATGATGCTGTACCCTTGACTTTTGTGACAAACAGGGCAAGCCGACGAAGAAAAGGCAAAGGAACGGCAGAAAAATGAATCTTCGGATCGAGAACAGCACCACAAGCAACAGAAGCTCGACGCCGCGAATTGCAAGGTACGCCCTCAACAGGTGCTACAATTGGTGCTTTAAACCACCATTTCAAGTTTTATAATGTCTTCATTTCCATTCGTTCCATTTATAGCGGGAAGCTCGGGAAATAAGGCAGCTCGACAACGAACTGTTGAATCAACGTAGAGCACAGGAAAGGGAACGGCAGGCACAGCTAGGATCTGAGCGACAAGCAGCAGCATTGGCGGCGGCTACACCGGGGGTTCCAGTCGGTGCTACATCACCACCGCCACCAGCAACCTCTTCGAACAGCTCGGGCGACAGAAACTTCCGTCAAAGTGAGCCATTTTACGCGGAAAGCAATATTACGACGACACCCGGCCGAACGCCACCAACCACTATAGCGGAGGAGAAATCCCCCGTTATAGCCGGTGTCAAGACGCCACTCCTCGAGGACACGCCATTCGGTGGCACGAACTTAACGCTCATGGAAACTTTGCAAACCAGCACCACCGCAGTAACACCCAAGGAGGTAATTTATGATACTCGATGCTTGTTGTTGCATATCCGGACAACGCTCATACAGGTGCACAAACAGGTTGGCAACACACCTGTTGGGCAAGTTTGAACAAACCCTTTTGGAGCTCCCTCCGAAGCTATATATATATACATATCAACGTGGAGACCGTTCCTCGTAATGTCAAACGAATGTGCTACGTCTGTTTTGTTGAACATTTTAAAGCGCTTTATGTCTTTTTTGTCATCTTCGCAAAAGTCAAACATTTGAGGCAAACGTGTTCCTGTGTGTGTGTATGTGTGCACACTTGTATAGCGCTGCCCTTTTGTCGCCGAAAGCGAACATTTGTGCCAGTCGTTATCGTTTTGCAAAATATTGGCATTACGCCAAATCTCTCAATTATGCAAACGGCCGTTTTGCTCCGTCTTGCTTTCTCTAGAGAAAGCGGTGAGTTTCGGGTACGGGGGCTTTTAAAAGCGATTATACGTGTCAGCACGGAATAGCTAATCGATATTGATCTGACCGTCAAGCCACACTGACTAACCGATGTGCCAAAGCGAGCGGTAGCGAACCCACAAACAAAAACAAAAAATCAATTATTTTCGACCCTTCAATGTTCAACCGTACGTGTTAGTAAGCGAGTTTTTGAAAAATGAAGACATAAAATAGCAGAATATGTTTTTTTAAGTGCATAGCTCATTGACTAAATACGCTGAGCTATATGACTAAAAATGGCATTTCGCATAATTGAGGACCTGCAATTGAAGATTTGTTTTTACTATAAATTATATTCCTGAGCAAAGACATTGGAAGTAATGAAATATGCTCTACATCAGGGGAAGTACATCGGGGGCGGTCCAATGGATCAGTTAGGGAACTTATTGATAGTAGGGCGGATCAGACAGATTCTGGCCACCCAACATTGTCATGAGAAGAATAAGAAAAATGGAGGCTTTATCTTCAAGGGCTAACGCCATAACGCCATGTGAGAAATGCCATTGGGCAAGATTCATTTTTGACGAGCGTAGTTGATTCAAAATACTTTCAACTAACCTCAGCAATGTTTATCGAAATTGATTGGGTAAACCCCTTATTCGGAGAACCTGATCCAATCAATCTGAGGCCAAAATAAGGTATCAGTTAATGGTTAAAGATTCAGAAGAGCTGGAAAACATACAGCTAAAAAGTGATAAAAAAATAATAAAAATTTATAACAATATATTAGTAGAATTTTCCTTCGATCTTGGGATCTGAGTAACATTCTATTTCTATTGTTTAACTACACCACATAAGCAGATAACCAATCCTTGCTGTGAAAGAAAAAACCGGTACGGTTTCTACCATGGCAAAGACTGGCCCCTACTATCAATAAGTCGCCTAACTCGCCAACTTTGTAATACTGCTGAAGTAAACAAAGTACAATAACATAAACCTATCTGTGCTTTTCTATTGTAGGAAGAGGTACGCAATTCTGGCCTTGCCGCAGCAGCAACTTCACAAAAAGCACCGCAAGAGAAAGCACTTCCCGATACATCGCACCTGCAAGACTTTCCCAAAGGCCGACAGGACTCAACGGAAAGCGAAATTTCGACAATATACTCTCAGTCACAATCGGATGCCTGCCACAAGATGATGTATGTTACCTTTCCATTTACCACAGCAAATAATTGTCTCAATGCTTCATCCAAAACAACCCGATTACTTCACGCTGATTGGCCTTTTGTTTTTGTGGTAGATTTGATTTGGCGATACCTTTGGGGGGGGGTACTTTATAGCAAGAACACTACTTTCGCTGTTTTGGGGGGAAGAAGAAAATGTTTCAAACGGTTACCGATGGAATTAAAAATTGCATCTTTTTCGGTAAATTCTATAACTGCTCGTTTTGGAAGCTTTTTTTTTTAGCAAAGCTTTCTTTTCCGCTCAAATTCGCTCAAGTTTGCACACCGTCGTCAAGCTGCATTTCCGCCCAGCAGCGTTTGGTGCAATGTTCATTCAAGTATGAGTGTGCATGTGTTTGTGCGGCCTGCGTGAAGAAATTTACTCTCGTGCTTTGTTCGGGAGGGAGAAAAGCATCGAAAAGGACAGCGATAGCGTTGCAGGTGAAATGGAAAAAAACGGGAAACCCTCTCTCTCTCTCTCTCTCTCGCGTAGCTCGGTGTTTTCCAGCTCGATGCAGAGATTATGGCAGTGGAGCACACCAGTAGGGCAGCAGAGAACGCGATGAAATAAACATTATGGGACAGAAAATTCAATGCGTTCGCAACCGTCGTATTGCCGCAACGTCGTGTTTAGCTTTCGTCTTCTTATGAAGTGTTATGTAAAAGTGTGTTAAATTATTATTTATTTCGTTCCGGTTTGGTGTCTAGTGGTCAATTATTCGAACGTGTTCAGTGTACGAGTGCGTGTGTGTGTGTGTGTCTCGCTAAGTGTATCTGTGTGTAACCGTGCATATATGTTCAATTATTTAATTGATCCAGCGTTCCGTCGCTAACCGTCCAGGCAGGCAAAAGTGCAAAAGCGTCATATGAAAGTAGTATGAAAGTGTAGCGTTAATAGAAAAAGTACACGCAGCATGGTGAGCTAACACAATGACAGCGACAGCGTCGACGTCGGTGGCCGATGGTGCAGCCGATGGGGCCGGAGGAGTAAATGACTGTTTGCTCGATCCGTTTCAAATTCGTTCGGGCGTTAAAGCATTGAAGCACGCGGGCCCAGGATATCCTTTGTTGTTACATAAGCATAATTATCCTTAAGTTATTCATAGCGGCCCGTGGACCTGCAACGGAAATCGATGCCGTTGCTACCGTGTGTGTGTGTGTGTGTATGCGATACGGTGCGTGTTTCCGTTACGTTTCCAGGAGCGCCATGAAGTAACAGTGACGTGGTGCGAAAAATCAATTTTAAATTCACAATGTCCTTCGCCCCCAAAACGGATGGTGATTGTGCGGTTTGGTTTTTTTTTTTTTTTTGCTCTAATGTTTGGAGGTAAAAAAGAAAAAAAGGTCACGTTACGGAACGTGTTCCTCGAAAAGTGCGCCCCTCAAAGTAAGACGTGAGTGAGACAAGACAACACGAGAAGCGCAATGCTGTTCTGGCCGAAAAGGATATTTTCTTTGAAGTGATTTGGAGGTTGGGTGCAGATGCTTTCTCAAAACAAAATCGGTTCGTGCAACTAAACGGCAGAACAACAAAAACAAAAAAAAGGACAAAACCCCCCACAATCTCAAAAAGAACCGCAAGATAAAAATCACAAAGCCAGCACGTTTTGGTTGGCTCTCAGTTAAGCAGCTTTTCCCATCTTATCCTTTTTGATTTTTCCCGCTCTCGCTCTTTCGCTCTCTCTCTCTCTCTCTCCCTCTCTCTCTCGCTCCATCTTTCTCACTCTCGTTCTTATTTGCCTTTTTGCTTGAGCTTCATCATCGCTCGTCGTCGTTTCCTTTCCAAATCAAATATTGCCGTAGTATTAGCGACATCCTGCTATCTCGCTCTCACCGCTCTCATCTCTTTCCTAATCATCTTCTTAGTTAGCTTAGCTCTCTTTCCTCTTTTGTCATCGGAGCCGTGGGGCTCGCGCGTTTGCTCCCATTCATTCATAATCTCTCGTCCGGTTTTGGCTTGCATCTCTTTTATCATCTCGCGCGCCCAATGCCGCCTTGTCTCGCGGTGCTTTAGTAGCTCTGGCAGCAGAGCATACTAAGTTTGTCACTCTTGCCCTAAGGCCGCCAGTCGGCAAGCATGCGATCTGGGACTTTTCGTTCGGGCGAAAACGTTCTTCCGTCGCGCTTCGAAAAGTAGTGCAGTTTTACTCGTATGCGACACTTTCTGGCTCCTTGGCTTCTGCAGTGGTGTGCTTTTTTGCAGCGGATCCAGCTCGCACCGCACCAGACGAGACAAATCTGCTAGTGTGTTCACGGTACGCGTTTGTCACCCCTCGCCTCCCCGCAAAACTGACCTCCTCCTCCTCCTCCCCCTGCTCCGTAAGCACACACACACACATACATGAAAGAAGGTGTTTTGTGAGTGCGTTTGTGAATGTTTTGTGTTAATTTTGTGAAGTTTGTTCGTCGGACTGCGATGCGGACACGGTACGGTTAGGTCGCCGTCACTGCCGCCCGAACCGCACTAACCACCACCATCACCATCAGCTTCCCTATCGGCCCAACCTGACGGCCCCGACGTCGTCGGAGTCGCATTCACCGTCGTCGTCACCAGCCAGCCACCAGCGCCGTCAAAGTCAGTGTCAGTTCAATTCTTCTTTGTACCTTCTTGATCGCCCCAGGCACGACGATAAGTGAAGTTTGGTGGAAAAAAGGAATTTTGTAGGCAAAAAAAGGACATTTCCGGTATGTCGATCGTGTTATGTAATGTTGCTTCAAAAACTAATAACGACAATAACGTTAACAATGACAATATTAGTGAGGATTCAAATCCGGTTACAATCTACAGGTACCAATTCCAACAGAAAAGGGGTTTTGTTGCGGGCAGTGTGATTTCTGGTGGGAGGGTGCCAGTGGCCATCGCGCGCTGCTTCGCTAACGTGTGCGTGCTTTAGATTGGGTTGCGGGAAGGGGAAGCAGGAAGCTAGTAGCATAATGAAAAACAGGACACATTTTTTAACTCATTGAGCCAACGAAACGTAAGAGCACACGGGCAATAAAATGGCTGGCCTGGCATCAACCAGGCAGGCAGGCAGCTAGTGGTAGAAAACTGTGGAAAAAACGGGCAATTTTCGTACTCGGCCGAAATCAAAGTTGACAAAAATGTTGGGTCATGGGAGTGAATTCTCATCATTTTCGTTACCTTCCGTTTATAATTAGATATGCTAAGCCGTGGCCGCTAGTGTACGGTAGCATCGGTATGGTTAATATTAGCTGCCGCGCTAGAGCGGTTAATTTTTGGTTGAACCGACTGTGTTGCTCCGTAGCTGCGTTTGCTGCGTCTGCCGGATCGAAATTGTACATTTTGCCCGTGTTTCGATTGCTCTGCCGATCGGATTTTGGGTAGATCAAAGCGGGGATGCCGTTTTCCAAGTACTAAAAGTTTGCCGAAACGAGTGAAACGATCGACCGGTACCAGTAGCGACCAGAGTAGTTTCGACTTTGTACCCCGAAAGCGAAGAAAAAATTGGCCGGGGCACGTTCACACTTTTAATTGCAATACCCGAAACCAATTTCGCCCTTTGATGCCCTTTGTCTCTTTTGTTGCCTCCCTTCCCCGGTGGATGGAGGGGAAAGAAAACCGAGCCGAGAAACGAAAACAAAAATCGAAAGTAATTAAACTGACCTCTGGTCTTCATATCCATCCATCGCATTCACGCCCTTAATACGATCGTAGCCGGTTACGTACCGTACTTAATTATTAGAGCAACAGTAATTAATTAACTTCTTTTCCGTGACCCAATCCATCCCGATGCTCCTGTGGGGTTCCCCCGGTCCCCTACGCAACTTCCTCCTTGATCACCTCATTACAGGTGCCGAGCTCCCATAGCTTCACTAGATTGCATGGAGGAATTTAGTGGCACGACTGCTCAGCTAGATTTTGGTAAGTGAAGCCGAAGCTTACGGTGCGTTAGCAGCACCAAAGCTGGCAACACACTTAACGTAAACAATATTTTATGCTCTGTCAATCATCCACATCCACGCACCAGGTCGTTCCACAAGCTTGGGGTCCAATCCGGCCATTCAAATACGCAGCAATGCAACGACGACGCCCGGTTTGCGCTACAAAAATCTCGGCAAGAGTGGCCTGCGCGTCTCGAACGTTGGTCTCGGCACATGGCCCATCTTCTCGCCGGGCGTTTCCGAGGAACAGGCGGAAGCAATTCTGCGTCTGGCCGTCGATAGCGGAATCAATTTATTTGACCTTTCCGAAGCGCATTCAGGTAGGTGTAGGGGTAGAACAATATCCCTGAGGTGGAAATAGCTTTAAGCCATGATGCCTCCCGTACCGGTGGTTTACCTTACCTTACCTTTCGCCCCCATTCACAGGTACACGTGCGGAAATAGAGCTGGGAAAGATAATTCAAAAGGCAGGATGGAAGCGGACCAGCTTCGTCATAACAACAAAAATTTATTGGAGCACAAAGTAAGAGCCGGCACCGGACGTTTCGGTGCACCGTTTCGCAGATGAGTGCGTGCATGGAGATCTATTTTTAATATTTTCCACCACCGTGTTTTAATCTTTTGCCAGATCCGAGGAGCGAGGATTATCGAGAAAACACATCATCGAAAGTGTCCAAGCGAGCCTGCAAAGGTTGCAGCTGCCATACATCGACGTCATACTGGTGCACAAGGCGGATTCTATGTGTCCGATGGAAGGTAAGTGTTGGTAGCGGAACATGTTTGAAGAAGAAAAACAAGCGCAACTAATGCTCGCACATTATGCTTCACCGTTCAGAGATTGTAAGGGCCATGAATTACGTCATATCGCAGGGATGGTCAATGTACTGGGGAACGGCACGCTGGTCACCCGTGGAGGTAATTGATATTCGTGTTTGGAGGAAAGCGGTACGATCTCTTTTACTATAACCCGTATCCGTTGTTTTTATTATCAGATTATGGAAGCGTACACCAACTGCCGGCAGTTTAACTGTGTGACACCGATCGTGGAACAGTCGGAATATCACATGTTCTGCCGGGAGAAGGCGGAGCTTTACCTGCCGGAGATGTACAACAAGATTGGTGTCGGGTTTATGGCTTGGGGTCCACTGTCCATGTGTTTGGGTGATGCGCAGAATGGCGAGAAACTCTGGATACCGAAGGGATCGCTGAAGAGCAAAAGCCAAAGCTACTCCTGGATCGAGGATGAAGTAAACAAAGAAGTAAGTGCACGATCACCGATCAGACCGCACTGTAGCGTACATATCTGTGTTCCTTTCTTTCTATTTCCCGTCCATCTGGCGGTTATGTTGCATTTGCGCAAGGATCTGCAGGACGAAGCACGCCGGCTGTACGACAAGGCGAGAGACATCAGCAATCTGGCGGAAAAGCTGGGCTGCAACGCAGTGCAGCTATCAATTGCGTGGTCTCTGAAGCACGAACCGGTACAATGTTTGCTGCTCGGTGCAACCTCTCCGGAACAACTCCATCAAAGCCTGCAAGCGCTACAGGTAAGCTTTGGCAAAGTTAGACATTAGAAACTCGTCCATGAAACGCCTATGATGAGTTCCCCCACACGTTGATACCGGTTGGGACGAAAATGTTTTATGTAAAACGGTGCTGTTGCTGACACTGCCGTGTGTTTCAAGTGAAGCTTCGCCGCTAACCAGACTTTGGTCACATTTTGCAGTTACTGCCACGGCTGTCGACCGGTGTGATGCTGGAAATAGAACGCATCCTTGAAAACAAACCGGTGCGTCCACCGCCAATATCTACGCTTGCCCTTCGGTGACAATCAGCCTGCCCCCCGGGGCCTCCTAGCGAAAGCGGAGTTCCGTGTGGGGCAGAATCGCCTAAAGAGGAAGACATCAGCATGGGTGAGGAGCAGAAAGAATCGCAAAAGATTAGCTTCTGCGAAATTCAGTGACAAAACGAGAATTTAGTAACCAGTAACCAATTTGTAAACGTCGTCACTAGTGTTACGGAACGTAGCTCAGCACTAACGCTTCAAGACTGCTGCCTTACGCCAACAGCACAGCAGCAGCAGCAAACGCACCAACCATACCATCCGCACCAGCCGCAGCAGTCCCAGCATCAGCAGCATCAACAGTATCAGCAGCGTCAGCAGCGTAATGTTCAACAGCAGCGAATGCAAAAGCAGCTTGTAAGGCATCCCAAACTGTGGCGGCAGCGGCAGGACAGAAGCGTTTTGAAGCCGAGCCTACTAAGCTTGGAGTCGCTGAGCGTCAGCTTGGAGAGTCTCTTCTACGATCAGGCCGGCTTAGATAGCAAATTTAACAATTCCTCCACGGCCACCGGTACGATGCAGTCGACAAGCAGTACCATAAGCACCACCAGCGGTGTAACCGGAATCGGTGAGGAAAGGCAGCACCAGCAGCAGCAGCAGCATGCACACCAATTAGTAGATTGCTTAAAGTCAATTGACCACACGTTAATGGGTGAGAAAAAGATTAGGTATAAGATATCGTGCAGCTTCAAATCGTTGGACAGCAACTGCAAATCGCTGTATAACTTTCTGCGCGGCAAAGGCACCGCGAATGGGGTCGCACCGGCTAAATCGATGTCGGTGTCGGGCGACTGCGAAGCAGTCACGGCACCTGCTGCCAACGCGCTGGTAGAACATCATCAGCCACACGGACACGGTATTCGCATGCTGTTGAACCGTAAGCTGTTCAGTGATCGTCGAGACAGTGTGCTGCTTGCACCATGCATTAATGTGGCTGAGAGTTAAGCGGCGCACTTCGTGGGTCATGAGGACCTTCGTTACGGGTTCTTGTATGACGTCTGGCTCAATCCTCAAAAGCAATCGAACACAATGTGTAATGTGTTTCGCCAAATAAAGACAAAACCAAGGGACGCTACGCTGAAGATAAACGGGCAGGACACACACACCTGCACACGCGTGTGGGTTTCGCTGGGAAAGTTTATATTCCACTTCAGAAGATTTAATGGAGAAGACGGCACTAGTGTTTACGAAGCGCTTTGTTCATTGCTTAGGTAAACATTGTCCGAGATATGGGAACAAGGCGTAATATGCGATTGAAACAAAACACACACACACAAACACAAGTTGTTAACGTCTATACTTATGATGTTAAAATTCTAATAATGTAATAATCTCACACAAATACACACACACACAAACACGAACACGCACCAGTGCGTTGTTTCGACCGACGAAAAAAGCTCTAGGGGCGGCAAAAATTTAGAGCGAGAATATCTCAGCCATATACTAAACGTAAGCTTTCTGTACAGAACACTTATGACATAAGCAAACACAACGTTGCGTCGACGCAGATGACTTTGCGAGAGAGAGAGAGAGAGAGTAGCATAAAATATAGCTAGTAGCAGCGGAAATTGGAACGCGATTATTTAATTCAACCGTATTAACACGAGAGTAATAGCATACAAATCGATTCTATTTCTAAGAAAGCCTATACCAGTAGGGAGAAATGCAACAATGTTTCAAACACTCACTCACTATCTACTATGTACTTATACTCGTATCGTTATAATATGTTGCTTCCGGATCTGCTACGAAAGGCTCGTGATTGATAACAAACAAAAAAAAACATATAAGCGGAAAACAACAAGAACAACAACAACAA